>CAUYTI010073223.1:0-14322 GCA_963575145.1 Galago senegalensis
GCCTATAGTCCCAGCTACTCTGGAGGCTGAGGCAGGAGACTCACTTGAGCCCAGGAGTTGGAGGTTGCTGTGAGCTGTAATGCCACGGCACTCTACCCAGGGGGACAGCTTGAGGCTCTGTCTAAAAAAAAAAAAAAAAAAAAAAATCTTGAATCCCCTGATTCCCCTGAATCCTTGAAGCCTGTGGGAGCAGCTCGTGGCTCCCAATAACGGACAAATTGTCTCGTGGGGGAGAAGTCTCTGCATCGTCTTCACACAGGGAGGAGGGGCTTCTTGGTTTGGGTGAGTCACTTGGGAGGGTACCTTTGGTTTAAAAAATCAAGTCAAAAGCTAGGAATATCAGCTTTGTGTTTTGACTAAAATCTGATAATAGGAGATTTGAAAGGAATTAAAGAGCTCTGTGGTTAGAAGTCAATTTAATTAAAAAATGTTAACTACACTTTTTTTTAAGAAGAGTTTTTGGTTTTTCTGGGAATTTTTTTTGCCAACTGAAACCCCTTTTAATTATATATTTGCTCCTTTTGTTTGCTTCCTTCCTGGTTGGTATAGTTTTTGCTGAGAAAACTGTAAAATTTCACTGGCTTTCTGCATATTGTCTCTAAGAATTGTTCCTCCATTTCCTTCTACTTCTCCACTACTGTCAGGTGCTAAGGCAGCTGCCTGCAGCCTAAAATGTCTTGGTTTCCAGCAGCTATCTGTGTCCTTGGTTCTTGGCATACTCTTGCTGAAAAAAATGACCAGGCACACCGAAGTATGAAAAATGTGAAACAAAGTTTATTTACTTCTTCTTCTTCTTTTTTTTTTTTTTGAGACAGAGTCTTACCATGTCACCCTTGGTGGAGTGCTGTGGCATCACAGCTCACAGCAACTTCCAACTCTTGGACTTAAGTGATTCTCTTGCTTTAGCTTCCCAAGTAGCTGGGACTACAGGCACCTGCAAGGACCTGGGTATTTTTGTTGTTGTTGTTGCAGTTGTTGCTGTTGTTTAGCTGGCATGGGCCAAGTTTGAACCCACCACCCTTGGTGCATGTGGCTGGTACTGTAACCAATGTACTACGGGTGCTGAGCCCTTATTCATATTTTTTTTGAGACAGAGGCTCACTTTATTGCCCTTGGTAGAGTGCTGTGGTATCATAGCTATAGCAGCCTCAAATTCTTGGGCTGAAGCGATCCTCTTGCCTCGGTTTTTCTTTTCTTTTTTTTTTTTTTTTTTACTTTGCAAATAATATATTATAAATTTTTCTTTTCTTTTTTTGTGTACATTAATACTATCATGGGATACAGTGTACTGTTTCTGTATACAATTTGAAATACTTTCATCCAACTGGTTAACATAGCCTTCATGTCTTTTTCTTAGTTATCCTGTTAAGACATTTATATTCTACATTTAGAGAGATTCACATGTACCCTTATGGGATGAACCATAGGCGTGATCCCACCAGTCACCCTCCCTCCACCCATCCTTCCCACTCCCCTCCCCTCCCTCTCCACTTTCCCCATATTCTTGGGCTAAAATTGGGTTATAGTTTTCCTATGAAAGCTATAAATTAGTTTCATAGTAGGGCTGAGTACATTGGATACTTTTTCTTCCATTCTTGAGATACTTTGCTAAGAAGAACATTTTCCAGCTCCATCCATGTAAACACAAGGAGGTAAAGTCTCCATCTTTCTTAATGGCTGCATAGTATTCCATGGTGTATGGTTTTTCATTTTTAGTAGGGATGGTGTCTCACTCCTGGTCAGGTTGGTCTCCAACTCCTGAGCTCAAGCAATCCACCTGCTTCGGCCTCCCAGAGTGCTAGGATTCTAGGCATGAGCCACTGTAACCAGCCAGAAACAAAGTTTATTGAGGAAGAGAAAGATAGGTTTACAGAGTAAGAAAGTTTACAGGCTCGGTGCCTGTGGCTCAAGTGGCTAAGGCGCCAGCCACATACACCAGAGCTGGCGGGTTTGAATCCAGCCCAGGCCCACCAAACAACAATGATGGCTGCAACCAAAAAATAGCTAGGTGTTGTGGTGGGCGCCTGTGGTCCCAGCTACTTGGGAGGCTGAGGCAAGAGACTCGCTTGAGCCCAGGAATTGGAGGTTGCTGTGAGCTGTGATGCCACAGCACTCTACCCAGGGTGACAGCTTGAGGCTTTGTCTGAAAAAAAAAAGAAAGAAAGTTTATACAGCAAGGTAAGTTCGCCCTAGTCAGTGAACAGGCAGGCCCTCATTGTGGTGACAATGAAAAAGCCTTTGAATGTGGCCAAGGGTTCTCTTTTATATACCCCGCTGGGTTGGGCCTACCCTGTGGCTCAGGGTCACCTTGGAATTAGAGTCTTTTCTTTTGAAACTAGAGTCTTAATGTGCGTGCAGACCTCCCATAAGCCTCTCTGAGAGCCCACTGGGGGCTGTGGACCACAATTTAGATTTAAGCTAATGACATGATAATTAGCTTAAAGGCTGTTCTAGGTCACCTTCAAGTCTCTATTGTACCTATTGCCAGGCCCATGGGCTACAGCAATGATTCTCAACCTTCCTAATGCCTCCTAATGCTGTGACCCTTTAATACAGTTCCTCATGCTGTGGTGACCCCCAACCATAAGATTATTTTCGTTGCTTCTTCGTAACTGTAATTTTGCTACTGTTATGAATCGTAATGTAAATATCTGATATGCAGGATGTACTTTCATTGTTACAAAGGGGTGGTGATCCACAGGTTGAGAACTGCTGGGCTAGAGCATCTTCTACATCCTTTTGCAATGGACATGCTACGTTCTGATTGGTTTATCGGTAGGAAAGTCCCTCCTTTCCAGGTGTGAGCAATCACTTGGAACAGAATTAAAGTGCACAGCAGGGAGGTGGGGCCTGGGGGCTCCACCCTAGTCCTCCTTCCCCAGGAGAACCCGATTCCTACCTACCCACCTGAGACTTCCTCTTTTCCACCTAAAGAGATCTATGGGGGACTTCTAATGACTCAGACTCCTTAAGGAACACAGAAAAAGGTACCACTCACCCCCTTTGGGGGGTCTTCTGTCTCCCCATGGACTCTGAAGCATTGAGGGCAGGTTCTTCTTGGGTCTAAAGCTCTGCTCTCTTTTAGATTTCATTATCTGATCTCTTTGACTTTAGGGGATACCAGGAATTACTTTGTACTGTGAGAGAGAACTGTGTGTGTGATGGCTGGCAAGTTGCTGGTGAGTATTTCAGTTTAGGCGGTGGCTGATACAGTTGCAGTGATTGGTTTCTATTTTTGCCTACAGAGGGCAAAGGGGGAGCTTTCCCTTGGTTCCTACAGAAGCAGAAGTACAGTAAGTTAATATAAAATATGGTGAAACTAATGTAATGAGAAAGGCACGTCACCTCTATGGGGTTCTTCAAAATCTGTAACCCTAGACTAATAATGCAAAAACACCAAACAGACTTAGGAACATTCTGCAAAATACTTGACCAATACTCGACAAAGTACAAAGGTCAGAAACAAGGAAAGACTAAGAAATTCGCACAGATTTAAGGAGACTAATGAGACCTAAGGACTAAGTGCAAGGTAGCATTCTAGACTGGGTCCTGATCCAGGAGCAGACAAAGGACATTAGTAGAAAAATTGTCAAAATCCAAATAAAGTCTGTTGTTAGTTAATAATATGGTATAAATGTGAATTTCTTATTTTTGATGGTGGCACCATTCTGCACAGGAACTCTGTGCTTTTAGCACATTTTCTGTAAATCTAAAATTAATTCAACATAAAAAGTTAAAGAGTGAGGCTGGGTGCAGTGGCTCACACTTATAATTTTAGCATTCTTGGAGGCCGAGGCCAGTTGATTGTCTGAACTCTGGAGTTTGAGACCAGCCTGAGCAAGAGTGAGACCCCGGGCTCTGCACCTGTGGCTCAAGTGGCTAAGGTGCCAGCCACATACACCTAAGGTGGCGGGTTCGAATCCAGCCTGGGCCTGCCAAACAACAACAATGACTGCAACCAAAAAATAGCCAGGCTTTGTGGCGGGTGCCTGTGGTCCCAGCTACTTGGGAGGCAGAGGCAGGAGACTCGCTTGAGCCCAGGAGTTGGAGGTTGCTGTGAGCTGTGATGTTACGGCACTCTACCCAGGGGGACAGCTTGAGGCTCTGTCTCAAAAAAAAAAAAAAAAGTGAGACCCCCGTCTTTACAAGTAGCCAGGCATGGGTGGCGCCTGTGGCTCAAAGGAGTAGGGCACTGGCCCCATATGCCAGAGGTGGTGGGTTCAAACCCAGCCACGTCCAAAAACTGCCAAAAAAAAAAAAATAGCTAGGCATTGTGGGGGGCATCTGTAGTCCCAGCTACTTGGGAGGGTGGGGCAAGAGGATCACTTGAGCCCAGGAGTTTGCAGGTGCACTGAGTGATAAGGGTGCCGTGAGCTATGATGGCCCCACTGCACTCTATCCCGCAGAGCAGCAGAGCAATATTCTGTCTCAAAACAAAAAAGAAAGAAAGAAAGAAATTTCCTTAAGCTTGCCTAAACTTTATCTGTATAAATGACCCAAAACTTCTACATTTCCAAACGCCGATTTCCATTCTTTGGATTCTGTGTTTCCCAGGTAACTCTATACCTCATCATGTTTTCAGAATCTTGCTATTTAAGGTTGACAAAGCCTATGAAACATATTCTAATGATTTGGAAATCTATGTCCACATAAAAACTTGCACACAGATATTTGTAGCCACTTTATTGATAATTGCCAAAACGTGGAAGCAACCAAGATGTCCTTGGTTGGATGGATAAACTGTGGCATGTGCAGACAATGGAATATTATTCAGTGCTAAAAATAAATGAACAATCAAGCTATGAAAAGACAGGGAGGAACCTTAAATGCGTATGATTAAGTGAACAAAGCCAATTTGAAAAGGCTCTGTACTTTATGATTCCAACTATATGACACTCTGGAAAAGCCAAAACCATGGAGACAGTTTAAAAAATTCAGTGGATGCCAGGGGTTAGTGGAGAGAGAGGAATGAATAGACAGAGCACAGGATTTTTTAGGGCAGTGAAACTACTTTGTATGATACTATAATGTCTTTATACAATTGTCCAAACCCATAGAATTTACAAGAGTGAATGAAGCCTAATTTAAACTATGGACTTTGAGTGATATCGATGTGTCAATGTAGGCTCATCAATTTTTTTTTTGAGACAGAAGTAGAGTGCTGTGGTGTCATAGCTCACAGCAACCTCAAACTCTTGGGCTTAAGCAATTCTCTTCCCTCCAGAGTAGCTGGGACTGCAGGTGCCTGCTGCAATGCCTGGCTGTTGTTGTTGTTGTTGCAGTTGTCATTCTTGTTTAGCAGGCCCAGCCCAGGTTGGAACCCACCAGCCTTGGTGTATGTGGGCAGTGCCCTAACCACTGAGCTATGGGTGCTGACCCAATTGTAACAAATGTTACACTCTGTTGGAAGATGTTGACAGTGGGGTACCCTGGGGTGGGAGGAGGGGGTATATGGGAAATCACTGTACTTTTGCTGTGAACCTAAAACTGTTTTTTAAAATGTCTATGAACAAAACCAAACCAAATATCTGTGTCATTAAGTGGTAAGTTTTTGGTCTTCATGAATTTTCATTTGAAAAGAATGTATAAGTAGACTTTTACATTGTGAAATAAGACTAAGTATCCATGATAACTACCAAGAAATCAGAGCCCATCTTAAGTTGTTCATGACCTGAATTTTC
Organism: Galago senegalensis; assembly: GCA_963575145.1. Lineage (NCBI taxonomy): Eukaryota > Metazoa > Chordata > Mammalia > Primates > Galagidae > Galago > Galago senegalensis. The sequence goes on from CAUYTI010073223.1 coordinate 5,682, forward strand.
AACAACATAATTATTTAAAATCCTTTCCAGTGTTTTGTAACAAAAGGAAATACTTTACAAATGTTATTTGAAATGCAGGGTGCAGTACATTTAAATATGTTTGATGTGATATGTCCAAATTTATGAGCCTGTAAAACTGTAAGCTATGAAAAAGATTAACTCCCCAATCCTTAGTGGTTCCTGGAGTCTTCTATTTGGCACTGATTGATATAACCTTGAAGAAACAGAGGCAGAAGAAAGTTAAAGAGTAAGGGCATAGTAAAAGGATCGGACCTCGTTTTAAAAAGCTTTGTAATTACTGTGCCATGGAAGAAACGCCATTGTCCTCATCGTCAGGAATAAGTATTTGAGAAGTTTAAGATACTTGGAAAGTGCCAAAACTATTTTTTTAAAATAAGAATCTCACTCAGTCCCCTGGGGTAGAGTGCCATGGCATGACAGCTCACAGCAACCTCAAACTCTTGGGCTCAGACATCCTTTTGTCTCAGCCTCACAAGTAGCTGAGACTACAGGTGCCCACCACAATGCCTGGCTAGTTTTTCTAGTAGAGATGCGGTCTCACTCTTGCTCAGGTTGGTCTCAAACTCCTGAGCTTAGGTGATCCACCTGCCTTCCTACCAGTGTGCTGGGATTGGGAGCCACCACACCTGACCCCAAAAGAGGCAAAACTTAAAGTCAAAAGGTAGAAAATGTGACAGGTTCATGGCCTGGAGTCAGAACTTTTCTCCCCAGGACCCAGGAGAACTCTGGAGGAATGGAGTGAAGGTTGAGACTCAGCCTCCAGGAGGGCCTATAAGCTGGGTTTTATTGAGAAATAAGAGGAGAGGGAACTCTAAAACATAAGTGGAACAGCAGACAGTAGCAGGGACTAGAGCAGGTGGTGTTTAGGGAAGGGAGAGTGTTCTCAGAGACAGCCTGTCATAAAGCTCTGTCTGACTTCACATGGCCTGTAAGCTTTAAATGCTTCATTTGCATCAATTTCTTTGGTACTAATATCAACCCGATGAGGTAGGTTCTACCACAATCTCCACTTTGTAAGCGAGGAAACTGAGGCACAGAAAGATTAAGTAACCTGCTAAAGGTTACAGCTAATAAATAGTAGAGCTGAGATTCAAACCTAGGCAGTTGGTGGTGGACTTTCCTGAGGCGCTCTGCAGGAACATGTCATTTATGGTACACTTAGCATCAGTCATATATCCTGGAAACCAGGGAACCCAACCTTGATAATGCCAAGATGCATGTACTGGGTGGAATAATGTCAAATTCATGTCTGTTTGGAACCTATGAATGTGACCTCATCTGGAAATAGACTCTTTACAAATGTACTCAAGATCAGATGAGGTCATACAGAATTAAAGTTGGCCCTAAATCCAGTATGACTGGAAGAGTGTGGCGCCTGTGGCTCAGTGGGTAGGGCGCCAGCCCCATATACCGAGGGTGGCGAGTTTGAACCCAGCCCCGGCCAAACTGCAACCAATATGACTGGAAGAAGGAGGACATTTGGACATAGAGCCAACGACAAACAGAGAGAATGCTGTTTGTGACAACAGTGGCAGAGATTGGGATGAAATGTCTACAAATCAAGGAGTGCCAAGGATTGCTGGCAACCCTGAAAACCTAGGAGGAAGCCGAGAAGGCTACTCCCTAGAGCCTTCAGAGAGAGTATGGCCTTGATACCTTGATTTCAGGCTTGCCATGGGACAGCGGGCCAAAAAGAGATAGAAAAAGAGAAATACCTATATTTAGAGGAAGAGGGGGAGACGGCAAAAAATCTAAATGTGAAAAACAAAGTACTAGGGGTAGCAAAGAGGATTTAGTGAAAGAGAAATGAGGATAGATTCATCACATCTTAATCCAATTCCAGTTTTACAGAATCTTGGGTATTACCTAACAATAATTTTCAAACCGGCACACACAGAGGGTCCATTGTTAAGATCTATTTGCTGAAATCACTTATTCAAGAATAACTGAAATGCTCTGAGAACTAAAATACTAGTTTTATAACTTAATTATAGGTTTTTTGCACAGTGGAAGACACTTTTTAAATCATATATAGTATGCTTAAATTTCATCCCTTTAAAAAGTGGCAGTGACTGAGTCTATGTGGGGGGCAGAAGGAGATAAAGGATTTGTAACATTTGGCACCATCATATTGTCATCATTCAAGGAAATTGGAGGAGTTAAATATAAGATAGGAATGACCTGGCTTGGTGCCTGTGGCTCAAGTGGCTAAGGCGCCAGCCATATACACCAGAGCTGGCGGGTTCAAATCCAGCCTGGGCCCGCCAAACAACAATGATGGCTGCAACCAAAAAATGGCTGGGCGTTGTGGCGGGCGCCTGTGGTCCCAGCTACTTGGGAGGTGGAGGCAGGAGACTCACTTGAGCCCAGGAGTTGGCAATTGCTGTGAATGATGACATAGCACTCTACCCAGGGGGACAGCTTGAGACTCCATCTCAAAAAAAAAAAAAAAAAAAAGATAGGAATGACCTGACCTTCTCCAAGAAAGTATTAGTAATCATATAATTTCTAAAATAAACCTAGGAAACATGGAATAGGGGGAAATGCAGTAATTTTAAACCTTCTGCCTTCTGCTCACTTTTAGAGAAAAAAATAATTCCTCATCCAAGAGGTGGATAGACAAATGGCTCCCAGTCATTCTTCATTCACTCAGGTGCACACACATCTATTCAGCAAACATTTACTAAAGTCTACTGGGTGCCAGACACAATGCTAACTACAAAGATGAATGATACAGTTCTTCCTGCAAGAAGCTCACGGAAAATTATAGCATAATATAGTGAGTGCAGAGATAAAAAGAGATAAACAGAGGAGACCAGTGTTTGATAGGGTAAGCGTGGTACAAAGTAGTCTCCCAGGTGGAGGTGACAGCTGACAGAATCTTAGACTGAATCTTAAATGGTTGGATTGGTGTTTGCATATGTGTGTGTGTGTGTGTGTGTGTGTGTGTGGCTGTATGATCTGAAATAGAGTTATGCAAATGCACATTGTCAGCTTTGGGAACCTTTTTTTTTTAGCTTTTGGAACTTTTTTTTTTTAAAGACTAGTTCAAGTGCAGTAGTGAGAAAGGGGAAAGAACAAGGAGTTCAATCTGTAACTGAACAATCAAGCGAGATTGAAGGTAGTGAGGCTTACTACCTTCCGACCAGCCTGGAACCTTTTGATATTGGGGGAATATCACATATGAGATGAAACAGTTCAGTAGTGAATTTAGGCAGGTAAGTAGATACCAGCTCAGAGAGTCTTATTTACTCAATAATATCTACTGATTTCTTGGTATATGCCAACCACTGGTCTTAAACATTTTAGTCTTATTTGATCCTTCCGCCACACTACCTTATGAAGTAAGTACTATCTTATGATCCCCATTTTACAGATGAAAAAACGGAGGCCCAGTTTGGTGAAGTACCTTGCCTAAGTTTTCACAATAAGTGAAGCCAGGGCTCGGCGCCTATAGCTCAACCAGCGCCAGCCACATACACCTAAGGTGGCGGGTTTGAATCCCCAGCCCAGGCCTGCCAAACAATGACGGCTGCAACCAAAAAATAGCCGGGCGTTGTGGCGGGTGCCTGTGGTCCCAGCTACTTGGGAGGCGGAGGCAGGAGACTCGCTTGAGCCCAGGAGTTGGAGGCTGCTGTGAGCTGTAATGCCACGGCACTCTACCCAGGGGGACAGCTTGAGACTCTGTCTCAAAAAAAAAAAAAAAGTGAAGCCAGGATCTGAAAGTAGGCAGTCTTCCTCTACAACATATATTCTTAATGCCTATTCACGCCTCACTAGCAGCAGGGACCTATCCGAGATGCATTTTCTGGGCAGGGTAGTGGAGTGATTAGATTGCATACTAATACCCTGAATACAATTTTTTGAGTCACAGTCACATTCTGTCACCCAAGCTAGAGTGCCATGGCATCAGCCTAGCTCACAACAACCTCAAATTCCTGGGCTCAAAATGATCCTCCTGCCCAAGCCTCACAAGTATCTGGGACTATAAGTGACTGCCACAACTCCAGCCAGTTTTTTCTATTTTTAGTAGAGATAGGATCTTGTTCTTACCCAGGCTGTTCTCAAACTCCTAAGCTCAAGGGATCCTCTCACCTTGGCCTTCTAGAGTGCTAGGTGTGAGCCACTGTGCCCAACCCAAATTAAATGTTTTAATAACCACACAGACTGAAATTTTAAAAGGAGCTAAAGCTGGCAGAGCAGTCAGTACTCAGGGGACTTTCCTCTCTAAATAGGATTCACCCTAAATCAAGGCCAACCTCAGGAAGTACCATTCAGTGGCTAATAAGAATTTTCCTGTATGAAATTAGCCAGCCAGAGAAAATCTCCCCAAGAAATACCTGTTTCTGAAATGGCTTTCGAATGTGTTGTCTGCTGATGAAGCTGTAGTGATCTCATCTAAGTACTATGGGTGTCTCCTTTCAATTTACTAATTTAAAATGCATTCTTTTCTTGGCTGGATATGAACTTTTTTTTTTCAAGTCAGAGTTTCACTATTGCTGCCTTTGGTAGAGTGCTGTGGCATCACAGCTCACAGCAACTTCCAACTTTTGGGCTTAAATGATTCTCTTGCCTCAGCCTCCCAAGTAGCTGGGACTACAGGCACCCGCCACAACGCCCAGATATCATTTGGTTGTAGTTGTCATTGTTTTTTGGTGGGCCTGGGCTGGGTTAGAACCGGCCAGCTTTGGTGTATGTGACTGGCACCCTACCTACTGAGCTACAAGTACCGAGCAGGAGATGAACTTTAGTCGAAGAAAGAGTAGTGGGTTTCCCTTGTAAAGGTGCTGGACTCTAAAAGGATGCTTTTGGTGCCTATTAAGGAATATCAATAACAGAAGGAAGAAAGTAGAGAATTTGTCTATTTCTTTTCTTTTGTTTCTTTTTTTTTTTTTTTTTTTTTTTGAGACAGAGCCTGAAGCTGTTGCCCTGGGTGGAGTACTGTGGCATCACAGGTCACAGCAACCTCCAACTCCTGGGCTCAAGCAAGTCTCCCGCCTCCAACTCCCAAGTAGCTGGAACTACAGGAGCCTGCCACAACGCCTGGTTATTTTTTGGTTGCAGCCGTCATTGTTGTTTGGCAGTCCCAGGCTGGATTCGAACCCTCCAGCTCAGGTGTATGTGGCTGGCACCTTAGCCACTTGAGCCACAGGCACCAAGCCAGACAATTTGTCTATTTCTCCACAATAGTTTAGATCAGAGTAGACTGTGATCAATTCCATCTCAACTTAAAGTGTTCAATCACTGTCATTCCCCTAAATTTTGAGGATATGTTGGTTGGCAAAATCAGACTCGGCCCTAACCTTCAAGGAGTTTACAATCCAGTAGAGGAAAAAGATACTAATCAAACAAGCACTCACAAGTAGATGTTTAGTTATAACTGTGGTGAGTACTTTGAAGAAGTACAAGGCAAAAAGGAAACCCTGAGGTAATGAAAACTGAGCTGAGATCTGGAAAGGACAGGAGATAACGGTGGGAACCTTCCAGATCAGACCTCTGTAAAGGCTCTGAGGCAGGAGGGACGAGACTAACCGGTCAAGGAATGAGTCAGATGTGACTGGTTTAAGACCAGGCTGGAGAGGTCAGTGGGATTGGTCTCTATTAGGCCTGGGAGAACAGACTGGGATTTTGTTCCTTGTGCTAAGAACAATGGCAAGTCAATAAAATATTTTGTACTTATGTTGGGGAATATGTGACATAATTGCATCCATGTTATTTTTTTTTAAATCCCTGTTGAGGGGAAATTGGATTGGAAGGAGACAAGAGTTTACTTTTTCCTTCTTGTTCTGCATTTAAAGAACACTTCTTGTGTGCAGACCAGCCCTGAGCAATGGAAATTGTAACACAAGCTACATTGGTCATTTTCTTTCTTTTTTTTTTTTTTTGAAACAGAGCCTCAAGCTGTCCCCCTGGGTAGAGTGCTGTGGCATCTCAGCTCACAGCAACCCCCAACTCCTGGGCTCAAGCAAGTCTCCTGTCTCCGCCTCCCAAGTAGCTGGGACTATAGGTGCTCGCCACAATGCCCGGCTATTTTTTGTTGCAGCCATCACTGTTGTTTGGCCCGGGCTAGATTCGAACCCGCCAGCTCAGGTGTATGTAGCTGGCACCTTAGCCCCTTGAGACACAGGTGCCAAGCCCAAATTTCAAGCACTTAATCGCCATATGTGGATGATGCCACCATATTGGATAGAGCAAGAGACACCTTTCCACTATTGCAGAAAGTTCTATTGGACTGTGTAGTTCTGTGCATTGGTGAGGCCTTGTGGCATTCATTAGTATTTTTTGGAAGATGTCACCCTTCAAAGGTGATAGGTGCCCTCATATACAACAGCCTTCTTATTTCCATTTAGTAACTCTAACCCCATTCAGCAGCTTTTTGATACTGTTTTGGTTTCCCAAGTACACTTACTTACTAGGAAGAAAATGAGCTCACCTGCTGAGATAAATATCTAGTCTGCTCCTGCGACATTCCTCTCCTTACATGAATAAAGATGAGTTTGAATCTTTGTCCTAGCCTATCCCTGAATGAACTGCCAACATCAAAGTACTTTCAAGACCTTGTGGAAACTACCAGCTTTTCACCACTTTATGACTGGCAGCACCTATCTGTAAAGAGCAAACAGTGGTTTTCAGATCTAACAGTTGCCAATTACAAAATTAAACAAGCTCCATAGGCCATTGAATCTCCTGTCTGCTTTTCTCCCTTGAGGTTCCCACTCACAGGGGGAGCTTCCCCCAAATAGAAGGTCCTGGAGACTAGGTGTAGAATTAGAGTGTCTGGCACTGCAGGAATGGGACTCCTGCCCCCAGGTGCCAGTCTGCCAGGAGCCACCCCTCTCTGCAGAGTTCTGCCTCCTCTCCCCATTCTCTGCTCACCACTTGGGTCAACGGCCAACAGGAAGATTCCCCCCACCCTTCTCTCTAATCTTTGTAAATTTCTGTGTAAATTAATTTTGCCCTTCATCTCAACTTGAATAATGTCTACACCCTTATTGATCTTTTCCCCTGTCTCCTGCCCTAGAAAGTCTGTTCACTTTCCCATCAGAAATTTGAGTTTTCTGGAAGTAGGTAGCAAACATCATCTTCTCCCATTATTTTTTGATTCTTTAAAATCCCTACGTGATTTCTCATCCGTTCTATTTAGCTTGAGTTTGTTGCTTTTGGTATAATAATGGCTAACATCAAGTGAGCTTTTACTAATGCTAAGCACTTTTCTTGGATTCCCTCATTTAATACTTAGAACCACACTCCAAGGTAAATGTTATTATTGCATCATTTTACAGATCAGGCATTTGTTAAATAAATTTATCCAACAACACACAACTAGTAAGAAACAGTCAAGAATTAAAACTCAGAAAAGTCCTAGAATTTCCACCTTGTTTCTTTCTCTCTCCTTCCTTCCTTCCTTCCTTCCGCCCGTCCTTCTTTTCTTTCTTTTTTGTCTCACTTTGTCACCTTCAGTGCCTTGGCGTCATAACTCACCACAGCCTCAAATTCTTGGGCTCAAGCGATTATCTTGTCTCAGCCCGCCACAACCGGCTAGTGTCAGAGATGAAGTCTGGCTCTTCCTCAGGAAGGTCTGGAACTCCTGACCTCAGGTAATCCACCTGCTCTTGACCTCTCAGAGTGCTAGGATTACAGATGTGAGGCACCCGGTTGAGCCAGGTTTCCACCTTTGTAAGACATCTCATTCCTAGTACGTTTTGCTACTGTGTATCTACTGTTTTAAATCTTTGGGGAGTTAGTTTATGCAGACTTGACCCACAGAGAAACTATTATCAGGCCAGAGAGCAGAGACCTGGAGCTAGAGCCTGCTTCACTCCAGCTAGCAGTTCACAATCTCAGCGTTCAAACGGGGCATGCCTGCCTATGAGCTCTCCTCTTAACACTCCTCCTTGCTCCACCCCGATCTTTGGCAGGTTTAAGGCTCAGTCTAAGGGGAAGAGGGAGAGATTGCTCCTTGCAAAATTCAGTTCTGCCAGAGCAGGAGGGGCCCCGGTTTATGCAGGGAGAAACTGATACTCAGAAGACTGAATTAAGCTCAAGGACAAAGAACGAGTTAGTTGCAGTCCAGCGTCACTGGGTTTATCCCATTAAGGGTAGTAATTTGCTTCATCCTCAAGGCTATTAAGTGCAAAAGCAGATCCTTGCTAAGAGACAGGGGGCGGGCGCAGCGGCTCACTCCCGTAATCCCAGCACTTGGGAGGCCGAGAAGGGTGGATTGCCTTGAGCTCAGAGACAGATCTCTTTTCTAAAAATAGCCAGGCCAGGCATTGTGGCAGGCGCCTGTAGTCCCAGCTACTTGGGAGGCTAAGACAAGATAATCGCTTCATCCCAGGAATTTGAGGTTGCTGTATGCTATGACACCTCGGCACTACCAAGGGCGACCAAGTGAGACTCTGGGCGCTGGCCACATACACCAAGGCTGGAGGGTTCGAGACCGGCCCGGGCCTGCTAAACAACAATGATAGCTACAATCAAAAAAGAAAATAATAATAACAACAACAATAAAAATAGCCAGGCATTGTGGCGGGCGCCTGTAGTCCCAGCTACTCGGGAGGCTGAGGCAAGAGAATCGCATAAGCCCAAGAGTTTGAGGTTGCTGTGAGCTGTGACACCA
>CAUYTI010073224.1:0-11802 GCA_963575145.1 Galago senegalensis
ACAGGCGCCCGCCACAACGCCTGGCCATTTTTTGGTTGCAGCCATCATTGTTGTTTGGCGGGCCCGGGCTGGGGATTCGAACCCGCCACCTTAGGTGTATGTGGCTGGCGCCTTAGCTGCTTGAGCCACAGGCGCCGAGCCCTGGGTGACAATTCTCAATGCCTGTGGGGGCCTGGTAGGTCCTAGAGATGCATAAAGCTGGTTGGGTAGGGATGACATGGGGCAGCACCTCCTGTCTAGGGCTGGCTGCTGTCCTGTGTTGGCAGTCGTTCAGGGCAGCTGGACCTTCTGTTTTTCCTGTGATTGAGGATGTGCACTTCAAACCTCGGTGGCTGGGGTTTGAATGTCACTCTGCAAATCCTTAGCTGTGTGACCTTGGGCGAAGTTACTTTGCCTCCCTGTGTCCCAGCTTCCCCATTTGTGAAATGGAAATAATAATAAAACCTCAGAGGATTTTAGTGAGGCTCGAATTAATCTGCATAAATCTCCTAAAATAGTGTCTGGCACATAGAAAGTGGTTAATAAGTGTTAGCTATTTCTATTTTTGAGAAATTAGAAATCCGGATTTTTGTGTGATGTGTTTAACTTTTAAAGCACTGGCAATGAACTAAAAGAAACAAAGTGCAGGCCCCTCACTGTGTGTGCTCAAAACCTCAAAGTACACTGGCAGGCTGGCTGTGGCCCAGGGGGTGCCTGCTGACAGTTTCTGGTCTGGATGGTGTTGGGGTCCTTTGGTGCTCTCAACAAACAGGATTCTCCAGTTTCACTGGTTTTTCTTTCTTTCTTTCTTTCTTTTTTTTTTTTTTTGCAGTATTTTTTTTTTGGCTGGGGCTGGGTTTGAACCCTCTACCTCCAGCATATGGGGCTGGTGCCCTACTCCTTTGAGCCACAGGCACTGCCCTCACCTGTTTTTCTTTGGTGAGTCAGGCTCCCCTGCCTTGAGTCTGGCAAGCTGCAAATACAACCCATGCTCCTTCCCTCTGCCACACCACCACAGGATGGGCCATGGTATGTCACCACCTGGCCACCAAGCAGCTCCCTGGCACCTTTTGCACTCTAATAGGGAAATAGAATTGGGCCCAATTGTGGGGTCTCATAAAGACCGGGCTCTCCTGCTGCTGTCTGCTGGGGAGCTGGGGCAGTTGTCAGAGGTGGTGTACGTATAATAGCAGGGACACGCAAAGGTATAGATGTGGCAGAGGGGTCTTAGTGAGGAGCATGGCGCTGCAAGTCCCAGGGATGGTGCCCCGTCTTGGCTCTCCCCACTCCTTTTCTAGTGGAACCTTGGTTTTCTTTTATATAAAATGGGGCTGAATCACTGCACCTAAAGGGATAATCAGAGGAAATGGCTTCACAAGGGGCCATTCAGGGGTAAGGGGCTCGGTCTCTGGAGCTGAGGTGGGTGGGTGGAGAGCATCTCTGGGGGCAGAGGGACAGTGGGTAGACACTGTTGACCTCGGGCTGGCTTTTTGAGAGAGAGCTCTAAAGGGGGCCAACAGAGGGATGACACTGACCTTCTTAATTTTCTTGATGTCACTGTCTTCGTCATTGGGAGTGACAGTCTGGGTGGACTGGATGCGCTCATTGTCCTTGAGCAGGGATGCAATCTGCAACAGGAACACAGGTCAGCTGCTGAGAGGGGCACCTGCTGATGGAGACCCCTGGTGTCTAGCTGGTGGCTGGCAGGTGCATGGTGACAGCCTCTTCTTCCCTGAAAGCCAGGGAGGCTGTAGCTTGTGTATCCCATTCTGTGTCCAGGTGATGATAACCGGCCTCAGATAGCTGTGAGACAGTAGGTCTGCATCACAGCCGAGCCGACTCAAGGTGACCTTGGATGGGCCCTCCCACTCTTGGGTCTGCAGCCACCTCATTCATAATCTGAGAGCTTCAGCCTGATCTTCTATTCTCCTCTCTACCTGGACACAGCACTGGCCTGTCAGCCCCTTTATTTTTAAACTCTCACAGGGTAAAATGGAAGCAATGTAAAATTTACCATTTTAACTATTTTTATTTATTTATTTATTTAGAGACAGAGTCTCACTTTGTCACCCTTGGTAGAGTGCCGTGGCGTCACATCTCATAGCAACCTCCAGCTCTTGGGCTCAGGCGATTCTTTTGCCTCAGCCTCTCAAGTAGCTGGGACTACAGGCACCTACCACGATGCCCGGCTATTGTTTTGTTGCAGTTTGGCCTGGGCCAGGTTTGAACCCGCCACCCTTGGTATATGGGGCCAGCACCCTACCCACTGAGTCACAGACACTGCCCTTAACTATTTTCAAATGTATAATTCAGTGGCATTAGGAACATTCACAATGCTGTGCCTCCAGCACCACCATTCATCTCCAGAGTTCTTCATCTTGCAAAATAGAAACCCACAGCTGTCAAAAAGTAACCCTCGTCCTGCTCCCAATTCCTGGCAGCCACCATTTCACTTTCTGTCTCTCTGAATGTGTCTCCTCCAGGGACCTCATCCAAGCAGAATCATGCATGATTTGTCTCTTTGCGACTGGCTTGACTTCACTTAGCACAATGTCTTCAAGGTTCTCCCATGCCGTAACGTGTGTCAGAATTTCCTTCCCTTTCCAGGTTGGGAAATATTCCATTGTGTGTGTAGATCACATTTTGTTTATCCACCCATGCATCAGTGGACATCCGGGTAGTCTCTTTATTTTTTCAAACAAAACTACTTGGGCATACATCAGAAGAGCAGGTGGCTCTAGGTGGAGTGCTGCTGGCTTGGTGCTCCCCACCCAGGCAGGCCCAATGCACTTCTTACAACTAGAGGCCTCTTTGAGCACAATCTGGAAAACTGCTGGCCTAGAAAAATGGAACAGCTCTTGGAATGAACATTCAGACTGCTCTAAAAATCTCTATTTAGCTAATTTGGGGATCAGAGAGGTACACACGGCTTTGAGAACAAACCCAGAAGGGGTGGTGTCCAGAAGGGTGTCAATCTGCACCATGGCCAGGGGCCCCTCAGGTAGCTGGGCCAGTGCTGTGTCCTCCTGGGCAGGGCTCAGGCCAACCACTCCCGGTTCTGCAAGTCTGTCCTCTGCATCCTGCAGCAGGGTGCCCAGGGCACTGTGGCTTTCTGCTGCAGCTGTCCATTCACTCTCCCTTCTCTGCTGTGAGCTCTGGGGAGAAGGATGGCTATGGGCCCCCCAGCAATGTGCTCCCCACGCCTGGCATGGGGCAGGACACTTGGCACATACCGATAAGTGAATTAAAACAGAGTCAGAGCACCAGCAGCAGCGAAAACATTAACCAAAGGGAAACACTGCAGTCACTAAACTCCACAAGTCTAAAGATAGTAGCTCAGCAGATTCTACAAACACAGCCCAAGCCAGGCCCCACTTTCTCTTCAGAACACGTGGCTTTGTCCCCTCAAGGCCACTTGCTGAAACACAGAATGAATGGGCTCTCAAAATTGAGCGAATTGAGCCCTTTGAAAGCAAAATGGAACAGTAACCTACTCTCCACTCCCTGGTTACTAAAATTACCCCAGCCTGAGATTGAAAAGTGGCTGAAAATATCTAACTGAGTAATATTCAGTGTAGAGATGGGCTTTTTGTTTTTCCTTCCCTTTTCCCCTTTTGGTCCTTTGAGGACCTTTGCACATTGAAATAACAACTGAATCCTTTATTTGTACTGTAAAGGGTTAAGAGACGTGTGTGCATGCACGCACACACACACACATGCACACCCAGTCTCCAAGGGCTCAGCCCAGGCAACACGTTTCCCTTCAGCCTGTTACCGCCTCTGGCCTTGTCTGCTTGCTCTGTCATCTTTGGGGTTTGCACACCCTTTTCTCTTTAGGATGGTAAAATATGTGTGTACCTGTGTGTGTTGTGGGTTGGAGAATGCTCTTCTCCGAGAGAGGCATTCCAGAGGACATCTGCTCAGCAGGGAACAGGGCAGAAAACAGATGTAGTGAGGTCAGACACCATGCTATATGCATGGGCAACGATGGCAGCTTTGGCGTCTTTAAGAATCAGGCTGGGTGAGCAAGTCTCCGGACAGCCTTGGGAAACTTCAAAGTCTTGCATTATGGCACAGTTGCTACTGGGAGCTAGTATGGGGTGGTGGTGGGAGCCCTGGGCTTGGAGGGCTCATGGGGCAGCCTTTCCCTCACCCTGGCAGGGCAATCTGGAAGTGGATTTGCTTTGGATTCTGGTTTGTATGGATGATGTCCAGGCCCTGCTCAGTGGACCCTTGTCCATGACAGCCATGGGAGGCTGGACCTTTGGCTCACACCCCAACTCTGGCTGTTGGCTGTTGCCCGACTGTATGCTTGGCTCCATGCCTGGTGTCTTGGCTGGCCCTGCCCTCTGCCACCTGCCACCCTCCAACTGTCTTCTTGGCCCCTCAGAGGAAAGCCCTCATCTATCTGCCCCACCCACTTTGGGCATGGAAAAAGTGGCTTGCACTCCAGCTTACTCCCCTCTCTGGATAGGCTTGCAGTAATGGTTGTGCAACCAGTTTAGGCTTCTCTTTTCATCAGAAGCCCAGGTTTTATTTACTAAAGATACTTGTTTTCAAATAGCCACCATACAAGTCAGCTGTCTCTGTCTCCTTCTTGTTTCTCTGCAGCCCCTTCCAACAGGTGCTATTTCTGTTTCCCTTTGTGCCAGCACTGTCAGCATGTCCTGATGGGGGACACAGTGCTGGGTGCTGGTGACACAGGGCTGGAGGTAGAGCAGGCAGATCTGAAGGAGCCCTCAGCCTAAGCTGGGGGTTTAGACATCCACAGAGGTGACTCAAAATCCAATAAGGCAGAGTGCCAGGCCTCACCTGGGAAGAGGTTCTGAAGGACAAACAGGAGTGCAATGTGTGGTCTATGGACGGAGGGATTCCAGTGGAGGAAGTGATGTGAAGCAAAGCACAGGGTGGGATAATGTTCCAGGGCAGCAGGGTCTTGGGGATGGCGGGCAGCAGGAGGAAAGATGGGAGCAGTGAGGATGGCCCTGGTGCAGGGTCAATGTTGGGGAGGGTCAAGGCCACCTTTCCCTACTTTCTTCCCCAGAAGCAGTCTTTACCTTTACCTATTTTATGTACTGTGGTTCTATGTCAAAGTTTATAAAACTGAGTAAAGGCTAAGTGTTTATTTTAGATCTTAAGCTAAAGAACTCTACAGCTCCTTCCAGAGTCAACTACTAGGAGTCTGAGTACTTCCATGCCAATAAAATATCACGACTGTCTGTAAACCCCTGGCCAGCCCCTAAGGGCCTATCTCCAAATTTACTTCTAATCACAAGTGGGAGAAAAACAGCTATTGAGAAAAAGAAATAATGCCAAACCCAGTATTCTAGGGGAGGGAGGATTCTTCTCAGAGGCAGACATTCCCTTTGTTTTAGATGGTTCCCTGGTAGAGCTTTTGGAAGATGAGGCCTGATAGGATTGTTTAGACAGGAGGGAGGAGACTAAAACAGAGGTGGGTTTGTTTTGCTTGAAGAAGTTCCAGGTATTTGGGAATGACCTATTCCCTACCTAGGAGAGGGCACTATAGGGCTGGAGGGGACAGAAGGAGAGACAGGCTGACTTCAAGGACTGGTGACTCTGGCTTAGGGTCTGTAGCTCAGCAGCTAGAGTTGCCAGTCACATATAGTGGGGCTGGTGGGTTTGAACCCAGCTTGGGCCTGCTAAACAGCAATGACAACTATAATGAACAAACAAACAAAAAAAATAGATGGGCGTTGTGGCGGGCACCTGTAGTCCCAGCTACTTGGGAGGCTGAGGCAAGAGAATCATTTGAGCCCAAGAATTTGAGGTTGCTGTGAGCTGTGATGCCATGGCCTCTATCCAGGGTGACATAATGAGACTCTGTCTCAAAAAAAAAAATATAGGACTAGTGACCCAAGCAGCGGCACAGAGTAGGCCTAGAAGGTTCTGATGTTTGGTTTAAGCCTCTGCAGTTGCCATCTTGAAATTCTTAAGGGCCCCCCATTTTCACTTTGCCCAAGACCCTGCAAACTATGGACATGATCATGCACAATGACGCAGACAATGGTAAAACTTTAAGGATCACCTCTCTGACAAGAAAACTAACTTGTAGCACGTACCAATTCCCATGTTGTAAGCACTCCTAACTCAGTTTCAAGCTAGCAAAGGTTGAATAATCAACTGGTAAAGTTCTTGAAACTTTTAACAATTGGCTCTTGAAAGCTAGTACAAAGCAGGTGTGGTGGCTCATGCCTGTAATCCTAGCACTCTGGGAGGCTGAGGCGGGCACATTGCTTGAGCTCATGAGTTTGAGACCAACCTGAGCAAGAGTGAGACCCCATCTCTAAAAACAGCTGGGTGTTGTGGTGGGGGCCTATAGTCCCAGCTACTTGGGAGGCTGAGGCAACAGGATCACCGGAGTCTAAGAGTTTGAGGTTGCTGTGAGCTATGACAGCATAGCACTCTATTGAGGGCAACAAAGTGAGACTCTGTTTAAAAAAAAAAAAGCTAGTGTGAACTGGCTCTGGCAGTACTGGTCTTGAGAGAAAAAGAGGTAATGAATGGTAACAACAAAAATAGGGGAGTGAAGAGGGTGTGAAAGAGAGAATGCCAGTGAGAAATGCTCGTAGCAGGTAAGGCTGGGTGACATGAGGGCAGGGATGTCTTCTACTCATTTTAAAGCTGTGTGATAGGTTCCTTTCCCCGGCTATGGGACTGTGAATTTCTTGGTGGTGGTAGCCTATGTTCCTGAGTCTTGAATGAGGATTCTGTGGAGCAGAGTGTTTAACAGAACCTGCAGTGACACATGGTGTGAGTGAGTCATCAGCCTTTGTTGTTTGAAGTCACTCAGATTTGGGGCTTGTTTGTTATTGCCACGTTATCTGGCCCATCCTGACAGATACGTGTAGGGACCACCCACAGGGTGAGGGCAGCTGCTGTGGGCAGTGCTGCGATGGATCCCAAGAGCAGTGTTTGAAATTAAGAGGCAGGGGGAGTATGTGGTATAGGACCTGAGTAATTTTATTTGGTTATCAGAGGAGAGATGCACCATGAGGGCTTGGGGCCATCCAGGTGACATTGTCATCTCTGAACATAAATCCTGTTCTTAAGCTCCTCTCCTCATTGGGGAGGGGAAAGTAAGTGGGGTAGGGGATCAGGCCAGGAGAGCCAGTGCTGGAGATGGGCGACTTCGGGTGAGTCTCTTCCTCTCTATGGACCTCAGTGTCTTTAGATTCCTCCTGCTTTGAGACGCAAAGACCCTCAGTCTTCATCATTCACCTGGCTTCTCAGCGCCTCCTGCCTATCCGATGGCTACTGCCTCACAAATGAGCACTGGTGCCACCTTCCTGGTGCCTTTTCAGAGCCAACAGGGGCCCTCTGACCTCTGACCCACAGATGTGTGTGTATGTTGGGGGGAGGGTGAGAAAGAGAGAGGGGCATACTGGAGCCAGGAGGCTTTAGCAAACTGGTCTCCGTTTCAAAGCCGTCTTTAAAGAAATCCTTTGACCTGGAGGGTAATGCGCTTAATTAGAAGCATTGCTCCAAATTCTCACCAAGGGGCTTCTGCTGCTGCTTTGAGACAGACAGACTTGCACACACACACACAGTCATTCATGACTGACCTGCTTTCTGCTCCCCACCTTCCCATGTGACACAGGAGGTTCTGCCCTTTGTACCCGCAGACCCATGATACCTGTTAAGGCCATATGTAAGACACGCCCACACCTTCCCAGATTGTAAAACGGCTCACTCCCTTGCCTTGGGTGTCTTATGGCACTGATCATGTTCTGCCACAGTCAGGCCTGAAGGGCAGAAACTGCCATTTTCCTTGTGCTACTTTAGAGCCTGACGCCTGTTCATCCATCAGTCCCCTACTCTGTGCTGGGCAAAAGGGAGGATTGATACAAGACAAAGCCCTGTCTTCAAGGATTTCCCACCAGGCCAGATGGGGCAGCATACATGTGGCAAGCTGGGCATGGTCATGACATGGGGGCACATGGCAGATAACATGCTCTAGGTCAGGAGTCCCCGAGGAGGAGGCAATTGAACCTGGAAGGCTGTCACCAGGTGGGGAGTGTGGGATGATGCTCACGTCAGCATGGCTCTGTGCCCAAAGTGACCACAGAAGCAGCAACTGGAGAAAAGCATGAGGTCAGACTGGTGATCTTGAGTCTTCAGTAAGAGAGGGAATGAAGGAATGCCACTCGGACACCCTTGATCACAAAGCTAATATCTGGTACTGGGGTCACATTCCTTCCCTGGTCCCTTATGGGAGCTCAGTTTGGATTTAAGGATCTGTGCTGGGCTAGGATATATCCAAGGTGGAATTGGTCCCAGAATGACCTAGGTGGGGCTGTGGGAAGAGGCTACTGGTTGAGTGGACAGACTTGCCAGCAGACAGGAGACCTGGGTTCCAGTCCCAGCTCTGCCACTTCCTGGCTGTGTTTGGGCGGGTGACTTGAGTTTCTTAGTCTGGTTCCCATGTGAGACATCAGCAGCCAGGATGGTGTGGGGACTGACTAAGGAAGCACATCAGAAGGCACCTGCCGTGGGCTCAGGCAAGCATCTGAGTCCGGAATTTCTGTTGTTACTATTAGCTCCGAGCCTGGCTGCTGTGGGACTAGGCGGAATCAGCGGCTTCACATTCCAGGCAGCGCTGGCTTCATGGGTGTGTTACAGGTCCCGTGTGCAAAAGGCCCTGCACTTGGGGCTTCAAGTTCTGTGGCGCAATTCTAAATACCCTTTAGTTTTCTATTTGAATTGTGTTTTGTACGTGATGTGTGATGGGAGCAGGGAGCAAGGTGTAGGGCCTTGGGGCCTCAGCTCATGTGTATTCCTGTCTCCTGCTGCCCACTCAGCTCCCTGGATGGGTTCCTGGCTGCTGGTTCCACACATCCTGACACCCCAGGCCCCAAGACCTCTGCTACTGTCTGCAAGTGGATTGAATCAGCTGGGGGAGACTCATGGCTCACTGTCACCCCTGCCCCCAGCAGGGGCCTTGGTGCAGGTGCAGGCCAGGGCCTAGGGCTCCCCATGGTGTCTGAGGGCAGGGAAGGTGACAGCCATCTGTGCCCCAGGTTGGCAATGCCACGTGCATTAGGTGGGTGACCTGGCAGGAGTCTTGCTTATCCCAGTGCAGGTGTTGAGTTACTGAGCACATCCTGGCAGGAGGCTCAGAGGAGTTGGAGCTTGAGGTTGGGTGTTGCCTGTCCACAATGGGGTGGGGCGGGGGTTTATGGGAAGAGGAGATTGATGTCCCTGGGCCCTGCTGATTATGTACTCAATTAACTCCAGGATTCTATGTTTCTGTCTCCTCCTCCTAGCTCAGCAGCCATGGTCCATGTATGATGTGGCTGCATGGATCTGAGCACACTGGCAAGGTGAGCGGGAGAGAGGTGATCAGGGGATTCTAGGGGGAGCAGCCAGTGAGGAGTGTCTAAGGGAATGAGAGCCGGAGCTTCCCAAGATTTAATGTGAATGTTGTTAAAATGAAGATTCTGATTCAGGAGGTCTGGAGTGGAGCCCAAGATCCTGCATTTCCTGAGATTCTGCTCCTGGTGAAACTGCTGCCGCAGCTCTCAGGACCCCATGCGACCCAGCCCTGCAGCATGCAGCCTCTAGACTGCTGCTCAGGAGCAGGCTGGAGCTTTCTGTAATGGACAGAGCAGAGCTAGATACCCATGCTCTGATGAGCTGCCAGTGACCCTGTGGCCTCCAGAGCTTTGGGCTGGGGATGCTGAGTCAATGAGGTCATCAGTAACTAGGAACTTACAGTTGAAGAAACTGAGGCACAGACAAGCAGAGGGATTCACTCTAGGCTGCAACTGGTAAGTGGCAGAGGTGGGATTTGGATCGGGTCTGACCACAGGACCTTCCTGTTCTTCCAGCATCACCACATCCTAAGTCTGGAGGCTGGCAGGATAGTGGCTGGGAGCTGGCCCTTGCCCAGCATGCATGCCCCAATCCCACAGGAGCCCAGGTTTGAAGTTGTTTGGTCCAGGGCCCGGGCCCCTGGCCAGCCTCCTCACCCCCCGGCCCGCGTCACCTCTGCCTTCAGCCGCTCAATCTCGATCTCCCCATCCTCGATCTGCTGCCGGAGCTGCTTGGCCACTGTCTTCTCCGTCTCCACGATCTGCAGCAGGTGCAGGTACTTCTGCATCAGGGCCTCGTGCTCCGTGGCCAGGGTTCTGTAGCTGTGCACAGATGGGCAGGCAAGTAAGATGCTGCCTCCTGTCCTCTGGTGGCCCAAGAAGGGCACCATTCAGAAGTGGGGCTCACCCACTTCCCTGCACTTAGCAGAGGTCCCAACTCCCAGATGTAGAGTTTGGGGCCCTTGATATGACTGCTGTGGCTGCTGCTACCCTAGCACCTTCTCAGCCTTGTCTCAAATCTGACCTCTGATTCCTCTAACTGGCCTGGGCACATGCACTCTCTCTGTCTCTCCTCTCTCTCTCTCTCTCTCTCACACACACACACACATACACACCCTTCTTTCTGGGGATTTGGACAGGGGATGTTCTGCCTGAAACATGCTTCCCTCTTCCCACTTCCCTGGGTTAGCTCCATCTCTTTCCCAGGCTAGTTCTGAGTCCCAGTTGAAATGCCACCTCAAAGAAGCCTTCCCTGGTCATCTCCAGACTGTGTGGGGGCACTTCTGCACCCAGGCTTCCATGACCATAGCAGTGGCCACACTGATACAGAGCAGTAGCCACCCCTGTGCTGCCTGCTCCCATGTACCCAGGGCCTGGCATGGAAGGTCTGGCACTAGAAAGTTCTCAGCAGACATCTGTTGTATGGATAGATGACTGGGTGGATGGACATGGCAGGCCCTTCAAATACATGGAGGAGGGTCAGGTGTATGGATCTCACTGACTGGTGAAGAGCCTGCACAGATGAAGAGCCAGCATCACCACACCTGACTACCGGACGGTGTGTCCTACCTAGGCTGTCTGTGCTGTAGGATTCAGGAGGGGCCAGGAACAAGGACTTGTTATCAAGGAAGGCTTCCTTGACTCTGAGTTAGAGCCTTCTTTATCCCCATTCTCTCTTCTCCTGGATAGTCTTATGTTTGCCCCCAGCACCTATAGGAACTGGGCCCCTTTCTGGGGTCACCGACTGTCTTCTACTTGGCAAATTGAGAGGACACTCTTCAGTCTGGTATTTTCCAACGTGACCCACCTACTTGGGACATGGTGAGTTAGTGGGGTATCAGACCAAGGAGGCGCTGGCTCTGTTGCAGACTCAGGAACTCAACAAGCTCACGCAACCTCACTAAGCGTCTGTGGCTCTTATGGAAACACAGGACAGTAATAACTTCCCTATAAACCCAGGTTTGAGGTGAGGACCCCAGGAGACCACGGATGGGAAACAACTTTGCAATATGAAGGGGCTGGGCCAAGGTGGGGACAGGAAACAAAATAAGTCCCATCCTCTGATGGCCTAAGGGGTGCAGCAGAGGTGAGGCTGCCCCCAGAAGCACCCCGAGGGTGGGAGACTTGCGAGGCAGAGCTGGGAGCAGTCTGGGAGGAAGATGGCAAGGGCAGGGCCATGGGCCAGAGCATGAGCCTGGTCCAGAAAACACATCTGCGTTCCTGTTCCCACCCTCTGTAAGGTAAATAACAGGCTGGAAGAGATAACTCTCTGGATTGCAATTCTATCTGATTAAAGTGAGGATTTTGTGCTTCTCTTATGAAAATGAATATTAGGTTTAAAACTTTTCCAAAGGCTTGGCGCCTATGGCTCAACTGGCTAAGGCGCCAGCCACGTACACCTAAGGTGGCGGGTTCGAATCCCCAGCCTGGACCCGCCAAACAACAATGTTGGCTGCAACCAAAAAATGGCCGGGCGTTGTGGCGGACGCCT
>CAUYTI010073228.1:0-43291 GCA_963575145.1 Galago senegalensis
CAGCTACTTGGGAGGCGGAGGCAAGAGACTCGCTTGAGCCCAGGAGTTGGAGGTTGCTGTGAGCTGTAATGCCACAGCACTCTACCCAGGGGGACAGCTTGAGGCTCTGTCTCAAAAAAAAAAAAAAAAAAAAAAAAAGAAGATAATCAAGTGGGAAATGACACCCACTTGGAGGAAATTGGGACACTCATGTGAACCAGAGGAAACACAGACTGAGGATAAGTACATAGAACTGGCATCCTCCATCTACATTTCAAGCCTAACTCACTTAAAAATTGTCCAAATGTCCTTGGAAAGGCCAATAAATTTATAGTAATAAGATCAGTTCTGATTCTTGGGGAGCTCCCAGTACACAGAGGGCCTTATTATTGAACAGACTTTAAATATCATGAGTCTACATATTTTTAAGGAAGACTTTTTTTAACTTTGGTAGGTATTTCTACCAAAAATACTAACTAGTATTTTTCTTAAACTTCCATAGGGGGCCAGTTTTCAGTTAGGCATTTATCTTTTACTATTCTAAATAGTCTCAGCTTAACAGGGAAATAATAAATCGATTTAGTAAAGATGCAAAGATGATTAGCAAGTCTACAAATTCCATCTTTTATGAATAATGGATGTGAATCGGTGCAGGGTGAGCCAATCCCTCTGTCCCTCGAAGTCTTATCTAGATTCATAAGTTCCCACCAACAAGTCCACCCTCTTAAGGAACTTCCTTTACAAATTCTACTCTTTGGCTCTTCTGGAAGAGAAGTCACCTGATTGAAAATGGGGTAAAAATGCACAGCTCATCCATAATCTCTGGCTGAGTCTAAAGAAGCAAAATGAAATTCTAAAGACCGAAGGCTTCTGAAATTGGGCTGAATTCATCTATGCATTCCTGTTACTCAGCGGGGAGGAAACTTGAAAAAAGATATAAAAGGGATAATTATTGAAGAAAACAGAAGCATTCTACGTCTATACTCCAATAAAATGTATACTTGTGTTTGCATTTCTTTTTAATCTGAAATGGGATAACATACATTAGCCTCCAGCTTGCTTTTTTCCATTATTAAATAATAATGTTTCAATGGAATCCCTCCAGGTCAATATATGTAAATCTGATTACTCTTTTTAATATTGGTATAATAGTTTAGAGTAAGGATTATTCTAATTTACCCGACTATTCCCCTATTAATGTTCATTTAGATTGTTTTCAGTTTTTCCTCTTGCCACTATAAAACAATAAACAAATACATCTTTATTCATCTATCCTTAAATACCTATACTTTTGTTCCAGAATATGCATTCCTAAAGGGGATTATAAACTCAAATGACAGGACATGTTTTAAATTGTGATGGGTATTGCCAGATGCTTTCTGAAAACATGGTATCAATTCACCTTCCAACCAGCAATGCATAACTACCCACTTTCATTTTCATTAATAGTGTTTCCAAAATTTCCCATGTTTACTAACGGCTAATTTTTATTTCTCTGAGTACTACTGAAATAGAGAGTCTTTGTATACATTTACTGGCTATTTGCTTTCCTCTTTTTGTGAATTTTTGTACATATACTTTGCCCACTTTTTTCTACCAGGTATCTGCCTTATAAAAATAAGGCACTTACAGGAAGTCATGACTTATTAGGGTTATTACATTTTGTTATAGATATTGAAATATCTTTTCCTTTTTGTTTTCTACCTTTTGCTTTTCTTTATGTCATATCTAACCTTACACATTTTTGAAGTTTAATATCTCAGTCTCTTATTGCCACTGGGTTTCTTATCTTGCTTAGGAAGTTCTCCAAACCCAATATTGTGTAGGTATGCCCCTAAATTTTATCATTTTATATTTATACATTAAAATCTTTAATAGGTCAGAACTACATATTTTTACTGAGATAAAACTCAACAGGGAAACTACATATCTTAAGGGTACAGTTTGATATGTATACACTCATGTAGCCAAAAACCATTAAGATATAGAATATTTCATCACACCAAAGAGTTCTGTGTGCGCCCTTCCAGTCACTGATCAGCACTCGCTGGCTTCTATTAAGTTTTGTTTATAGAGTGAATGTTTCCTATTCTGTTTTCTATCACACATTAGTTTTGCCTAGTATTGAACTTCACATTCATGGAATCATGTAGTGGGACCTCTTTTGTATCTCACTTCTTTTAATCAATATGTTTTTGAGATTTTGTTCCGTGTTATTGCCAAGCCGTATGCCACTGTATGAAGATACAAGAGTTTGTTTATCCATTCTCCTGTTGATGGACCTTTGGGTTGTTCCCAGTTCGGGGCCCTTATGAACAAAGCTTCCAGGAAAAGTGACATTCACAGCTTTGTGTGGACAGATTGGATGGATGGTTTCGTTTCTCCCTGGGGAAATACCTAGGAGCTAGTTTTGCCAAGTCTTAGGGTAGGCAAAGAGTTAAACTTTTCAAGAAGGTGCCAAACCTTTTTCCAATATTCCCATACTATTTGTTACATCCACAAGCAAACTATGAGAGTTCCAGTTTGCCTCACGTTCCTACCAACCTTTGGTGCAGTCTTTTCAACTTTAGCCATTTTAGTAGGTTTGAAATGGTTCCTCATGGGGTTTACAGTTTCATTTCCCTTATAGAGTAGCTAATGATGTTGAGCCCCTTTTCATGTCCTTCGTATCATTTAAACTGAGTTGTGGGTCTTGTATTGTTGAGTCCTAGGAGTTCTTTATATGTTCTGGATACAACCCTTTTGTGAGATACATAGATTGTGAAAATTCCTTCCCAGTTCCTGCTTGTCTTTTCATTTTGCTAATCATGCCTTTTGACGAGAAGATATCTAATTTTAAGAAAGCCCAATTTATCAATTTTTTTATTTATATGGTCCTTCTCATAAGAAATCTGTGCCTATCCCACATTTACTACAAATTCTCCTGTAAGTTCCTTCTAGACACTTTATAATTTTACCTTTTAAACATAGATGAATTATTTGTCTTCACATAAATTTTGTTTATAATTTAAGGTAAGTGTTGAAGTTCCTTTCTTTACATATATTTAATCAGTTGTTCCAGCACCACCGTTGAAAAAACTTGTCCTTTCTCCATTGGTTAGACTTGGTGCCTTTTTAAAAATCAGTTGATTGCGTATGTGTGTTTATATCTAGACTTCCTATGCTATTTCATTCATTAATCTATTTAGTTACATATTCTTATGCCAATACCACACTGTCTTAATCACCACAGCTTTACAGCAAGTCTAATAAGTCAGATTTTGTTTGGGTTATTTTACCCAAACAGGTCCTTTGCCTTAAATACACATATAAATTTTAGAATCAACTAACCAGTTTCTACCCCCATCCAAAAAAAAAGGCTCTGATATTTTAGTTGGAATTACATTTACGCTATAGACAAATTTCCCGAAAATTGACACTTAACAATATTGAGTCTTCCAATGTATGAAGCTCGTGTATTTCTCCATTTACTTAGGTCCCCTTTAATGTTTCTCAATAATGTCTTGTAATTTTCATTCCACAGGTTTAGTACAACTTTTGGTAAATTTGTGCTTATACATTTCATATATTTATGCTTACAAACGGAATTGCTTATCAAATGTATTGTCCAATTTTTGTTTCTAATAGTTAGAAATACAATCTTGTACATTGTATTCTGCAACCGTGCTAAGTTCAATTGTTAGTTCTAATAGTTGCTTTGTTGATCTCTAGATCTCTAATCACGTTGTCTGCAAATAAAGATCATTTTATTTCTTCCTTTCTTATACTTTTTGCCTTTCATTTCTTTTAATTGACTTACCACACTGGCTAGAATCTCCAGGAAAATATGGAATAAAAGTGGTGAGAGTGAAAGTTATTAGGTATAAGCATTTAGAAACGTCTGTTTTCCTGATGAACCAATCTCTTATCTGTATCTAATGTTCCCTGTTTGTCTCTGCACCTAAGAACAGAGCTATGAAATGCGTGAAGCCAATAGAAACAAAGGGGGAAAGAGATACATCCTCAATCTGATAAAGAACATCGACAAAAATACAACTAACTGGATGATGAAATAACACTGAGAACGAGGCAACATCTTCCAGTTACAGCCATCATGGACAAAAAAATAAATCATAGTGTGTATTTTTCAATTTACTGACAGATTCTAGTTTATTTTTACAAACCCATAATTCATAAAAGAAGAGATTAAAATTGTCAATAATTCATAAAAAAAAGTTAAACCCACTGGTAATCCATAAAACTCAGATTAAAATAGTCATGAGGAAACTCCAAGTTCTAGTTGAGGTGCCTCCCTTGTGGCTTCCCCATACCTCCTCTATTATAGAGATAGGTACTGTAAATTGAAGTTGTCTGGTATTATCTTATCTCCTACTAGATGAAATCTCTGTGACAGCAGAACCAGTTCACTCAGAATGTAAAGATAAAAAAATAATTAAGATACCTAGAATTGTCAAAGGTAAGGAGAATTAGGCATTCTCACACACTGCAGGTGGAAGCCCAAATCGATAGAACCTTTCTTTAGAACAACTTGGCAAAGTATCAGGTTCTTTAAAATATGCATAAACTTTGACCTAGCAATTTAATTTCTAAGGAATTTATCCCAAGGAAATAACTCATGTGTCCAAAGATTTCTACATAAAAATGATTCTAAGGTAGAGGTAATCTAAGTGTCAAAATCAGGTAATAAGTCAAATAAAGGATGATATTTATAATAGAACAGCTATTAAAATTTGGATTATACCTGTTTTACAGTTCTATTGAGATATGTTTGCGATATATTAAATGAAAAAGGAATATAGAATGCCAAATATCATTTGATTACATTGTTGCAAATAGATGTAGATGAAGTAAAAGATCAGAGGGACAAACATCAAAATATTCTATTTTTAAGAGTAGTTTGAAGGCTGGGCATGGTGGCTCATGCCTGCAATCCCAGCCCTGTGGGAGGCTGAGGTAGAAGGAGCACTTGAGGCCAGGAGTTCAAGACTAGCCTGGTAATATAAGAAGACCCCCATTTCTGCAAAAAAATAAAAATAAATAGTCGGGTGTGATGGCGTGTTCCTCAGTGTCCTAGTTGCTTGGGAGGCTGAGGAAGGAGCACCCCTTGAGTTTGAGGCTACAATTAGCCATGACATGTCATTGGACTCCAGCCTGGTGACAGAGGAAACTCTGACTCAGACAATAATAAAAGAGTAGCTTGCTCCTTGTACCCATTCACTCTCCAATCTTCTCTAAGATTAGGGGGTAGAATTATAGGTGATGTTACTTTTCTTGTCTGTATTTCCTTTTTTTCTCTCCAATTAGCACATATTGCTTTTTGCACTAGAGAAAAAACACAATTTTAAAAGAAAAAAGGGGAGCCTCCAGACCCAGTATGTATTTTGGTCATATGTCTCCTCCCAATCAACTTCAAGCTGTATCTCAGTTAACTGCTACTTCTCTGCCTCACTCTCCTTTCCCGGGCGCAGATATCATGTGGATTCGTGGCAGATTTACAAGAACTCAGCCGCCCTGGGCACACCTATTGTTTTGATCACTGCTCTGGTAGGTGTGTGTCATGTGGGTAACAAGGGAGGGGCAATGGAGCGACTCATCAGCTCTGCCACAGAGCCCAACAGGAAATAAAAGACCGAGTTGAGAACGAGGATAATTTGCAGCAGGTATACCCAGAATTTCAGCTTTCACAGAGAGAAGAAAATCAAGGGAAAATTGTAATCGTGTTTCCTGTCCATGTGTCAGAGCAAACAAACTCACCTACTCTCTCCCACCCTGTACAATTTGTATATCGTTTTATACCTTTGCTTTGCTTATGCAAATAAAAGGACATGCTGTTTCTTGCTCTGTTTTCTTCTTCTGTGTCATTAATGTAATTTTAACCCTAACAACTGTCCCCATGTGACCAGTGCCTGGAACCATAGGCTTCACTTAAGCCTCTAGCTAAAGAGCACAATTTATTAGAATCGGATATGCCCTTCTGAACTTAATTATTATACTGGGAAAGGAGTTGTTTGCTCCAAGTTCCCATTCTTTATTCCTATACAGAACTGTGGCATGCTGAAACCAGAAAAGATCTTATTTAATAAGAGCTATCACTTCCAGTGCTCCCTACACAACAGGCATTATTCTAACAGCCATGCCTATATATGAACACGTTTAATCTATGCAGCTCTAACAGAAGTTCTATTACTCATTACAAGGATCAGGGAACTCAGGCACAGACAGGTTAGGTTAAACATTTAATGTCATGCAAGATGTATTCCAGGATTGGAATGGAAGTGGCCTGCCACTAAAGTCCCCTCAACTTCCATTCTCCACCACCTGCCATCATCTGTAACAGAAAGATGATCCTCTCAAAGAGCACCAAGTACCATTTCCCGTTATGGAACAATTAAGACACACAAAGGGATGTCAAGATTTGTCAATATTTTTCTGTCAGTAGTCTGTCAGATTACAAACATAATACATCCTTCATGCATCTTTTATATTTACTCGTGGTGTTGCTGACATAGAGAACATTTTGTTTTTTATGTACCAAATCTCTCTATCTTGTATGTTATGACTGCTGCCTGTTGTTCGTTCTAACACATGGACAGGAAACACGATTACAATTGCTGCTTGGGTAACCATACTGAGATCATCTTCATGTGCTATGGGTATAGACAAGCATAGGAGGTCACACAATTATATTCACAAATTCAGGTTAGAGAAAGTGCTAGAGACCTCGTTGCTGAATATCAGGGTCACCTTCCAGGGGCTCCCGACTGAGAAGCCGCGCCCTGACACCAGCGCCTACTCCACTCTTCAAAGCAATTTTGGAACTCTTTTTTTGGAATGACCTTCAGATCTGTCATCGTATGAATTCTGACAATTAAGTTCACAAACTCTTCCCAGAAAAAGAGCTACAGACCTCATTGCTGAATATCACTCTGGCCCTGCGGCCATCTGTTGACTGAAGTGATATCTAGCTATGAGGTATACGGCACTTTCTGTGGCCTTAATTGTCCGACCTCATAGATATAAATATAGACATAGTCACATATATTTATTTGCTTCTGCTCTTTTTAATTGCAGTGTGGTGTGAGGTAATTTTCTTCCCAATTTGTTTAGTCTGCTGTCTAGCATGACCTCTAATACATTTCTCCCTTCCCACTGATTTTAAGTGTAATCTTTATCACACGGGTCAGTTTCAGAACTCTTCTTTTTGCTCCATTTATATGCCCTTTATTTGTTCATTTTTGTCATATTCTGATTTGTAAAGCACTTTAATATTTTATTGGGCAATTCCTAAATTACTACTGTCCTAGAAAGTTTTTCTTAGTATTTCGAGGATAATTTTTATCATTCATTGTAACTCATTCAAGAATTTGGTGTGTCAACACATTTTCAAGCCTCCTTTCCACAACCTTCAGTAAGGATTCTTTTAAAAGATTCAGTTCTATGGCGTTTAATTCTCATTGTGTTAAAAATCATGTGAGATAAAAACTACATATCAAGAAGGAAATAAAAGCCACTTATAGTCCTACCATCCATAAATAACCACAGCTAGCTAGGTACAGTCATTTAGACCTATAGTCCCAGCTACTTGGGAAGCTGAGGCAGAAAGATCACTTGAGGCTGGGTGTTCGAGACCAGCCTGAGTAAAAAGCAAGATATCATCTAAACAAAAAAAAAAAGAAAGAAAGAAAAAAATTAGCTGGACTTTGTAGGATGTCCCTGTAGTCCTAGCTATTCAGGAGTCTGAGGCAGGAATACCCTGAGCTCAGGAATCCCTGCCTGCAGTGAGCCTTGACCATGCCACTGCACTGCAGCCTGGGTGACAGAGGGACACCCTGTCTCTAAAAATAAACCAAATAAATCAGTAAATAAATAAATGAAGAACTTTATTTTGTTGAGTCACATGTCTTTTTAAATTCAGAAGGACTGCCTTCTTCATCCTCTAGTACCACATTTATAGATATGCCCTTCTTCTGAATCTTTAGTATCATATTTATTCTTCCCCATTTTATAATCTTACTCCAATGTGTATCATGTTGATCATACTTTGATCTTTAAACTCAAGAAGATTCATTAAGTGAAGTGTTTGCCAAAAATCAGGTAAGTAGCTTTCTCTTGCCCACTTGTTAGTGGGGAACTGCATCTTTCTTACTCAGGTCTACAGCTAGAGAGTAGCTTAGACATACTGTCTCAATCCTGGCTTCTGGCAGTCAGCTCTTCAGTTCTGAAGTGAGAGGTTCTCCTTCCCTCCATGCCTGGGCCTCTGGCAAACTGAATTAACCCCATTAATGGAAAGCCACACCCCCAGCACACCCCACAACAGTCACATACCTTCCTGCTTTCTCGACCATTAGGCTTTACCTACTGGAAACTACACATCATTGTAACGATGTTGATGATGAAAAACCCCTGCCGTGTCTTGAACACTGTCATGGTCTGAATGTTGGCGTCCACTCAAAATTCATGTTGGAAACTGATACCCAATATAATTAGTATTAAGAGGTGGGGCCTTTAGGGAAGTGATTAAGTCATGAGGGCTCTTATGAAAGAAATTGAAGGAAGCTGCCCTGGCCCTTCTGCCAAGTGAGGACCTCCCCAGAAGGCATCATCACTGAAGCAGAGCAAGTCTTCATCAAACACCAAATCCTCTGGCACCTGGATCTAGGACCTCCCAGCCTTAAGAACTGTGAGCAAAAAAATTCTGTTGTAACCTTCTCCAAGGAAGATAGATGAATGGCTAACAAACATATGAAAACATGTTCATTGTCCCTAATCATCAGAGAATTGCAAATCAAAACCACCCTGAGACATCACCTAACCCCAGTATGAGATTAGCCCACATCACAGAGTCCCACAGCTACAGATGCCGATGTGGATGTGGAGAGAAGGGAACACTTTTACACTGTTAGTGGGACGGCAAACTAACACAGTCTCTTTGGAAAGAAGTATGGGGAATCCTCAAAGAACTCAAATTAGATTTCCATTTGACATAATCCCTCTACTAGGCATCTACCTAAAAGGAAAAAAAAATGATTTTATCATAAGGAAATTTGCACTAGATTGTTTGTCCCAGCTCAATTTACCATCATCAAGACATGGAAACAACCTGAATGCCCATCAACTCTGGAATGGATTAAGAAATTGTGGTATATGCATACCATGCAATATTATGCAGCCATTAAAAACATGGTGACTTCGCATCTTTTATATCATCAAGAGGTGAAACACATTCTTCTCAGTAAAGTATCACAATAATGGAAAAGCAATTATCCAATGTACTCAATATTAATATGAAGCCAGAAGACAATCCAACATATACTCGCATTGGAGAAAAACTCATTTTAATTCACATTGCAGGGAGGATAATGAGGGAAGATGCTCTCACTGAATGAGCATGGTGTGGTGGTGTTTGGCACACCCTGTGAGTGGGGGACATAACCACAAGAGGGATTCTACCTAACAAAATCAAATACTTTGACCTGGTTATTTATGCCTTCCCATTAAGCTGAAATAAATTTACTTTTCAATTAAAAATAAATAAACCTCTGTTGTTTAATAAATTACTCAGTCTGTGGTATTTTGTTACAGTGGCCTGAATGGACTGAGATAAATATCGCTACATAAGACACTTTCTACCTCACATATATACAATAACTCTGCAAGATAGATATTACACGTTACAGATGAAGAAACTGAGGCTCAGAAATAATAAGGCACTTCCCAAAGCATCTCAGTTATTAAGTGGGAGAAGTAAGCATCTAACCCCAGGTCCATCTGTTCATTAGTTCCTCTGTAACGGGCAAAATGTTCCTGCCAATACCCATTCTCTCTTTCCAACTCTGTCATTTACTGATAACCTTTTCTGTAAGCAAATGTAAGAAGATAGGGAGGTAGAATTTTGTACTATGGTTCTTAAAACCCATCAACTGGGCGGGGCACAGTGGCTCACACCTGTAATCCTAGCACTCTGGGAGGCTGAGGTGAGGGGTGGCCGGAGCTCAGGAGTTTGTGACCAGCCTGAGCAAGGGTGAGACCCTATCTCTACTAAAAATAGAAAAACTAGCTGGGTGTTGTGGCAGGCGCCAATAGTCCCAGCTACTCAGGAGGTGGAGGCAGAGAAGTGACACCACAGTACTCTACCCAGGCAACAAAAATGAGACTGCCTCAGAAACAAAGAAACAAACAAAAACCATGGATTATAAAGAAGGAAATATCAGACCCTACGTCCCTAAGACAGGGGCAGGTGCCAAGTAAGGGGAGTCACAGTACACTGTATTTTGCTATTTTTTTTTTTTTGCTATCTATTTTTTTCAATAGGGTCTGCTTCCTAAGGGAAGGCATGGGGTTGCCAGAAAGGGAAGACGAGGAGCTATTTCTGCATCTACCTCTGTCAATAGCTTTTTCCCTTAGTCTTCTTAGACTTCCCTTAGTGTAACAGAGTTAGGATTTTCTTTTGCAACTTCAGAGGCATTTTCATGCCAACTTGGGATAGGCTAGGTCCGAAGCTGCTAACCTAATATTTTAAACATTTTATTTAAAGCTGCTAACCTATTTTAAACATTGAAATGTTCTATAATTAGGACCAACTAGGGGCTCTATGCGAGGCGATAAAGTGGAGGATGTGTGCTGACTTGCCCACCATTCCCTTACCCCACACGCCAGATTACATTCCTACAACCACCCACCTGGGAATTCACAGAGGTCAAACGGGAAAAGTTGGCTACAATCATCCAGCCACAGTTTTTTAAATACCGCTTGCATTAGTTTGAGGTTAATTAGGATGAGTTTTGTCATAAGGCCAAATACGTCCTCTGACTAGGAGAAATAATCACTCAGAGTGTGTCATTAAAGGTGACAGAGCAGACCTACTGTCCCTCGGCTCTTTTCATACTTGCTGGTTGTGATGATCTTTATACATATGGGGGTTTACAATTCTTGAATCATGAAATTTGGCGAAAAATAAAATTTTAGTAACGATGAGCATTTCATTTGGGGTATGAATGTATTCCCTAGAAAACAATATTAATTAAATCAAAAGAAGACGGAAAGGGAGAATCTGATCTGGGTTGTCAATGAGCAGCTTCTGCTACCATTAAATGAGGATCATTCATTAATGAGCTAAACACAATGGACCACATACGCATTGTAGTTTTTCTACATCAGCTGGTGAAACATTACACCTTAAATGTAGCCTGAGAAAGAACAGGCTTAAAATTTTTTTACTTGATTCTTCAATAACTGAATTACACTATTTAGTTTCCAGGGATCATAAAATCTACCCTTTCTTCTCTTGCTATTAAGAATTTTGTACTTGCAACTACAAGTTACTAAAAATATTGAAGGAAATAGCACAGGGTTACAACAGATGCTCAGAGCTGAAATCCTATGCCCGGAAAACTGCTGTCGGTTTTGAAATCACCCTTGTCGCTGAGTCAGTTTTTTGCGTGCCTGTCTGCTGGAGAGCAATGATCACTTTGTGCCAAATTTGGCAGGTGTTGGTCTCTTATTCCAAAGTGTGGAGAGAATCTCTCTAAAAATATCTTTCTTCCCGATTCGCACAGGTCCCATTCTGAGAATGAATGCATTACTACCACCAATAGGGTATGGCTGTATTTTTGTTTATCTCTTCTTCCAAAAAAAAAAAAGATTTGTGTTTATGCCATGTTTTAGGATGGAGCACCTAACCTGATGCCTGGAATGCAGAACTCAACAGATGCTGAAAGATTGAATGATTTGGCAAAGCAAGTCAAGCTCTCTTTCCCAGGAATTATATTGCAAAATTCTCAATGCCCAAAGCAATTGGGTTGTTTAAGTACCAGTACTTAAAAATTACATTTCCTGTTCATTTCTGTTTCTTTCCATAATGCTCTTTCTTATTTAGATATTTGACAGTAGTTTATGGAAACCCAACACGGAGTTCTGTCCTGCTGACTATGACCTTTCTCCTGCTCATACCTCCCTAGGATCTTTCTCCCTACCTTTGCTCAAATCTTTACCTTACTGACACCTCAGATGATCTCCTTATCATTAAGCCACACCATTTAAGTCCCAGCTCAAAATCACCTCTTGTGAAAATCTTTCCCCAGGGACTCATTATCTCTTTCATCTGGCTTCACACCTCAGCACACACACATACACACTGGATCTGTGCTACTTACCCGATTATTTCTAATCTCCAATCCTTGTAGTCGGCCTCAAACTGCTTATGGTGCGCATCTATTTGATCTTTCCCTAATTACAAATGCCTTCAGGAAAGCACTGGTTCTGTCTTTTGAACATACTCTCCTCCACTCCCCCATAGGATCAATTTCCCTATGTTGTATACAGTAAGAACTCAATGAAGGCTTCACTGTTTGAAGATTACACCTCACACTGTATCGGACAAAGCTCAAAGCAGTTTTTGGTTCTCAGCAGGCTTCAGATGATTTTTACAGCCCTCTTACTGTCTGTCTTTGGTAAATACACATTTTACTAAGGGCATGAGCTGCTCTTTGGCAATATATTCCAAATGTTGATCTTCTATAAGGCTGTCCTAACAGGACCTCACAAGTAATTTTATGTCAGAGAAGTGTGTGTGTGTGTGTGTTTTCTATGTCTAGAGAGAGCTTCCTTCTACTTATCCAATATAGCAATAGTCTCTTCAAGAAAAAGATAGAGTTTCATAAATTTACTCTAGGAGAAAAATAAACCTTTTTATTTCATTATTGTATAGGGTAGAAAATTAATCACTGTCCTGTCCAAAGTTTCTCAAATACTAAAAAAACTCAGTAGGAGCGTCATAAGATAGAGTGTTCAGGTGTCTTTCTAATGGAATGAGAAACCACTGGAGTGTTTTAAATAGGACGGGGCTTTCTGCAAGGTCTCTCGGGTTGCAGGGTAGAGAACATGTGTAGGGGAAGAGAAGGGTTGCAGGAGGCGTCTGGAGAGTAGTCCAGACAGAAGGGCTTGGACCATAGCAATCTTTCCTAAGAGCATATTAGAAAATAATTAAAAATACAAAGCAGGATAACTACAAAAAGGACATCAAATGTATCTTTTTTTGCAATGCAGCCTTGAGGGAAGAAAACAGTAGTTCAATCACCAAGCATAAAAACCTGGGGCATTGAACACAGCTACGATTTAATTAAAAAAAAAAAAAAACCCTGAGGCATTCCTGCATTACTTGCAGAGGAGAAGGAAGACAGGTGCGGAAGTGGATCTAACAGAGCAGGTAAGACTGTCCTACCATGCCCAGATGTTTCCCTTAGGTCATTGCCTTGGACAGGGTTCAAGAGAGTTCCTCATGTATTGGAAGAAGTCATTGAGAAGCACTCCTGGCTATATGTCAAGACTTTTTTCCTGAACTGTACCATACCAAGCTGAGAAGGCAAATTAGAATCTACATAAAATAGTTTCATCTCAAGTGCCCAGCTGATGTCCATCTGAAATCACAGGAGCCAAACATCTCTAGGACAAGTTTATCTCTCACCATTCTCCTCTCCATTGAGAAGCTGTCCTCTCACCGTTCTCCAGCCAACTAAGTTAAACATCCAAACTTTGATCCAAAATACATAAGGATTTTACAAAGGCAGAAAATGGGAAATTATATTTTTGATCCTCTCTGTGACAGTCTCTGCTGGTTATATTTTATATTTATTGTCTCCTTTATTTCTTCCATCAAGCCAGCAGGGTAGTTACGAAACCCTCATTTTACTGAAAAGTTAACTGAATTTCAGAAAAGGCACAGACATACAGCCAATGAGTAGCAGGGCCTAGATTTTATTTCGAAGCTTATATTTTAAGGAAGACAAACACATAATATGGCTTAGATTTCTCTAAAAGAATAGGGAAAAGTAGATGTTTCAAAAAGCAAAATCTGTGCCTTAAAATACAATAGCTTCATTTTTGGTCTTGTAAAAAAAAAGGAAAAAATACATCTTCAATGTAAAAATTTAAATAATTAATACAGGAAATATTCACTCCCACTTCCTGGCAATGCTCAAGTCAGGTAAGAATCCCCAGATCCACTGTTGCCCTTGTTACACTTCTGAGTACTTTGATCCTCCTGGCTGAAATCCCCTTCCAGATCCACCTAGACTCCCTTCTCTTCCTGATAAATTCACAAATATGCTTCAATTCTTAGTGCAAAGTTCCTTCAAAGCCTCTCCTGCATCCTTCCCCTCGCCCTCCACCTCACCCTCCCCAGACAGAACCACCCTCTCTTCCCCTTCCCACAATCTTCTCTGATGGCCTGGAAGCTACTGCAATGTGCTGTCCACATGGCTCTCTCCTCCCGAGTGGTAAGTTCCAAGAGGAGAGGGGCCGTGTCTTATTTATCATGATGTCATGAACATAAATACCAGGGCGCCATCTGCAGCATAACTTACTTCACAGGATAAAATATGTCAGCTCTATTATCATAGGGAGAGAAGATATATCATCCCTATTATTATATGGAGAGGAGAAAATATATCATCTATTATATGGAGAGGCAGCCATTCAAAACCTGGCTCTGTCTCTACTCGTTGTGACTTTGGATGAGTTCATTAACCTCTCCATGCTTTGGCTTTTCTCGTCTATAAAACGAGGATAATAATAGTGCTCACATCACAGTGTGAGCTTATGAGGATTTAATGAGAAGATCTTAAAAGCATAACTAGCCCTAAGTAAATATTTTGAATACAAGAAGGTGCCAAAGAAATGTACACACTTTTTAAGAAAGGAAAAACACTGTATTAAAATTGCAATATTCAGTATCTACCTACAATGTTTGTTTTCTTGTGTGTTGTATCTCCTGTAATTGATTTGAGTATTACAATTTTATTACAGCTTTTTCCTTTCTTGAAATGTGTATGCATTTCTCTGGCACCCTCTGTACCTGTTGGAAAAGTGAACATGAACAAACTTTCATCCACATCACATCGTTCACGAGAGAAGACACACAACTCACATTCGGACTATTCAGGCTACTTTTTCTTCCGACTGTTTTCACCAGTTATTGGCCCTGTTGGGACATATGGATAGTGAACATCATTCCCTATACTACTAAAAACAGGGGGTTGATGTTAAAGATCACTGAGTTTAAGTCTCATTTAATGGGTGAGGAAACCAAGGGGAAGCAGCCTTCCCAGGGTGTCAGGCTCATTCACAACAAAGCTCCGTTTGCCAACCCAGTGCTCTTTCCACACATTCTCAGATAGCAGGAAGCCTGAGCGTTGTTAAACTTGTTTGGAAAAAGA
This sequence comes from Galago senegalensis, assembly GCA_963575145.1. Classification (NCBI taxonomy): domain Eukaryota; kingdom Metazoa; phylum Chordata; class Mammalia; order Primates; family Galagidae; genus Galago; species Galago senegalensis. Next base: position 15,192 of record CAUYTI010073228.1, read on the forward strand.
GTCAGCAAAACTTGTGTGCACAGAGCCCACACTGATTAAGCAGCTGTTCTTATGCAAAATAGACCTCATTATTTCTTCCCCAAACTTGGATTCTACTCCTTCTTGTGAACTGCTGTGCCCTTCTCCTTGGATAAAATTACCATAAGTTTCAGAAAATGTCTCTAATTGCTTAATGAGCGGCAGAGAGAATTACAGAATGCTAAATTGCCTTAATGTCATCTGGGGAGAATTTCTTCAATTTTATATTTCCAATGGGAAAGAACAGATGATTGTTAATATTACAACAAATGTGGAGTAGAATGCAAAATGGGCATGCTTTTTGTTTAGGGTTAAAAAAGACATTGAAAAGAAATATCTCACTTCGGAGAAGGATCCTTCAGGCTACACCTCTATCCTCTGGAGGCCAAGTTCACATCACACTCCTCTGCCCTTAGGGGTACTTCACTAGGACATTTTAAGATTCAGTGAAACAGGACAATAAGTTAGATTATTTCATGGGGATCTTAAGTATAAAATGCCTGAAAATATATAAGTACTTAAGTCAGCCTGAGGACCTGTGGGAATCTTCCCAGCTATAAGGAATACTCTTTAAATTACTATAATTAGGCCAGTATACTTAAACATACACAGTGTTACTAACATTTTATACTTAATCTAGTTAAAAGTTTTACCCAGCTTTTGTTTATTGCTTTAACAAGCCTTTTTATAGCTACACCTGCGATTTGCAAGCGCTGCTCTCAACAAGCATCTCTCTAAATGCTACTCCAATGTATTCTTTATTTGAAACTGATGGTTCACATTGTATTAATAAACAACTGATTTTCAAGCAAGGAAATTCCCTCCAGTGCAAATATTTTCTTCTGGCTATATACAAAATCTGTTCTTCCATCCCTTTACCAAATTTCACTGCCATTAGTTTAATATACTTAAAGATGGGTCAATACCCCCATCTGAGCATACAATTTTAAATTGCACATGAAGTTTATGGCTACCCTATATATCAAAACATCACTATGAACCCCATAAATATCTACAATTATTATGTGTCAATTTAAAAAAACATTGAGGATGTATGGAAAGAAAGAATGCAAGTTCAGCCACTCAACAAACAGGTGCTGAGAGTCCACTGTGTCCCAGGGCCTTTGCTGCAGGCTGGGGTTAAAAAGCCCACTAATACCCTGACCTTGCCCTCCAGGAGGGCATACTTGAGACTTGTCTCACTACCCCCATTTTCCCTCCCCTTCTTCTGTTAACAGCACCTCTTTGGGGTTGTGACATGGCCAAAGTGCTGTTTCCCTTGTAGACAGTGACTGGTTTCAGAGATGAGCATGCGGCCTAAGTTAAGGCTAATCAAAGATCTGGTTTGGGGAACTGAAACGCACACAGGGAAAGGGGCTTCATCCCCTTCGCAGTCCCAGCCCTGAAGACCATTCCTGTAAACTTGGAGCAGCCTTTGTGAGGCCAGAGCCTGCCTACCGAGGAAGGAAGACAGACAGACAGGGAAGGCTGTTCGTAGTCAGCCTGCAAGTGAGCAAGGCTTCCTTTTACCCTACTTTCTCACCAGTACTTGTTATCTTCTATCTTTTTAATAACAGCCTTTTTAACTGAAGTGAGGTGACATTTTAATTCTCATTTTCATTTGCATTTCCTTTGTGAGGGGATGTTGAACATTTTTATGTTGCTTTTTTTTCTTTGAGATTTAGTTGTTTGAGCTCCTTAGATAGTCTGGTTATCAACCCCTTACAAGATATATAGTGTGAAAATATTTCCTCCCATTCTATGGGTTATCTCCTTACACTATTGGTTGCTTCATTTGCTATGGAGGATACTTTTAGTTTGATGTAATTGCCTATTTTTGCAATGGTTGCCTGTGCTGTTTAGTTCTCATCCAAAAAAAGTCCTTCTCCAGTCCAACATTAGGTATCGTTATCTACAGAGAAAGTTGAGAATCTTTATGACCGCCAGCTATGTGATTCCTAAATAGCAATTACAGAGATGGGAACAGGGTACAGTGGCTGATTACTACAAAGCAAACAGGGGGTACTGGCTATTATATTATTTTTAGCGAGGCTTGTGCCTTCACAGAGTTTTTAGGCCCTTACCACAGTACCTTGCACCCATTTATTGATTTGTGAAGGGTGGTTTCAGTCATTTTATGTTGAGGTGAGGGCTTTCTACCTTGCTCAGGCTGGTCTTGAACTCTTGAGCTCATGCAATCCTTCCACCTTGACCTACCGAAGTGTTGGGATTACAGGCATGAGCCACTGCAGCTGACCTAAGAGGCTTAATTCTTAAAAACCAAAATTGTGTTAAAAGTTAAAATTCCTTCCTTAATTCTGTTAAAATTGAAGGATCAATTAGCTAGGAGGAATACATTCCAGAGATCTATGATGACTATAGTTAATACACTGTAGTCTTAAAATATGCTGAAAGTGGATGTGAAGTGCTCACACCACAAAAATATGTGAGGTGACATGTATGTCAATTAACAGATTGAGTCATTTCATAATGTGTGCATACTTCACAACTACACACAGTACACAGTAAATATGTACAATTTTATCTGTCAATTTAGAAATAAATAAATAAGGAAAGAGATTTACCTCCCCTCCTTTTTCTTGAAGCATTTCCTTTAGAAACATTATAAGTGGGTGGCACCTGTGGCTCAGTGGGGAGGGCGCTGGCCCTGTATACTGAGAGTGGCGGGTTCAAACCCAATCCTGGCCAAACTGCAACAAAAAAATAGCCAGGCATTGTGGCAGGCACCTGTAGTCCCAGCTACTCATGAGGCTGAGGCACAAAAAGAAAATGCGGCAGTGCCTATGGCTCAAGGAGCAGGGCGCCAGCCCCATATGAGGTGGGAAGATGGCGGGTTCAAGCCCGGCCCCAGCCAAAAAAAAATTATAAGTACATTCTCCTCTCTTTAAAAGGTCTGCAAATTTTTTCCAAAACTAGATATGTCTTCTGACAGCTTACAACTCAGGAAGTCTTTCTTAAAGAACTGGCAGCCATCTCTTTGAAATACAAACATCAAGCAATAGCTCCCCATCTCCCAGTTTCTGTGGGAAGGCAGGATCCTAACTGCAGTGTGCACCTTGCTCCAGTGCAAAACTGCCCGCTTGATAAAGGTAGGAGAAGTTTGTAATTTCTCTGGATAAAACCAATTCGCTAACATAGGTGGTCACTTTAATTACCAGGTAAAGTTAGAATCGACTATGTGTGGCACATGTAAAAGACTGAAACTGGACCTGCACCTTTCTCCACTCACAAAAATTGATTCAAGATGGATAAAAGACCTTAATCTAAGGCAGGCATCCTCAAACTTTTTAAACAGGGGGCCAGTTCACCTTCCCTCAGACCATTGGAGGGCCAGACTGCAGGCCCAGGATGAGTCGGCTACTAAGCAGGACAGGCAGCGATGACAAAAACACCCGGCGGGCCAGATAAATGTCCTAGGTGGGCTGCATGTGGCCCGCAGGCCATAGTTTGAGGACACCTGGTTCTAAGGCATAAAACAATTAAAATCCTCAAAGAAAGTGTGGGGAAAACACTGGAAGCTATTGGCCTGGGGAAGGACTTTATGAGGAAGACTTCCATGGCAATTGCAACAACAAAAATAAACAAATGGGAATTAATGAAACTAAAAAGCTTCTGTATAGCTAAGGAGACAATGACCAAAGTAAACAGACAACCTACACATTGGGAAAGGATATTTGCATATTTTGATTCAGACAAAAGCTTAATAACTAGGAGCTACAAAGAACTCAAATTAATAAATATTAAAAAGAGCCAACAATCCCTTAGATCACTGCACAAGAGAGATGAATAGAACCTTCTCCAAAGAAGACAGACGAATGGCTAATAAACATATGAAAATATGCTCTTCATCCCTAATTATTAGAGAAATGCAAATCAGAACCACCCTGAGATATCATCTAACCCCAGTGAGACTGGCCCTCATCACAAAGTCTCAAAACCACAGATGCTGGTGTGGATATGGAGAGAAGGGAACACTTTGACACCACTGGTGGGACTGCAAACTAGTACAACCTTTTTGGAAGGAAGTATGGAGAACCCTCAAAGAACTCAAGCTAGACCTCCCATTTGAGCCTGCAATCTCATTGCTGGGCATCTACCCAGGAGAAAAAAAAATCCTTTTACCACAGGGACACTTGCACTAGAGACTGTTTATAGAAGCTCAATTTACAATCGCCAAAATGTGGAAATAACCTAAATGCCCACCAACCCAGGAATGGATTAATAAGCTGTGGTATATGTATACCATGGAATACTATTCAGCCGCTACAATAGATGGAGACTTTACACCCTTTGTATTAACCAGGATGGAGGTGGAACACATTATTCTTAGTAAAGCATCACAAGAATGGAGAAGCATGAATCCTATGTACTCAATTCTGAGATGAGGACAATTAAAGTCCTAGTACACAACAGAGGATGGGGGATGGGGAGAGCTGAGAAAGGAAAGAAGGGAGGGGGTGGGGGTCAAGGGGTATGGTACACCTTTTGGGGGCAGTACACAAATATAATAGGGTCCTTATCAAACAAAGGCAATCAATGTAACCTGGTTCTGTGTACCCTCAATGAATTCCCAACAATTAAAAAAAAAACTATGTGTGGCAAATCATTCTGTCAAGTCCTCCTACTGAGGACTAGTTATTATTTGTTTTGAGAACACACATGTAATGGGTTGTTTCTGCTTAGCTACTTAAACGGTGAGATTTCCTTCTATCTTTCTCTTGGTAGATTGCTTATCATGCATATCACATTCTGGTTTAATACTAATTCAATAATAAAAACTGTTTTCTCTCTGCCCTACCTTTGTGGAGGATTTCATTGTCGTTTTTATTATTTATTTATTCATTTATTTTTTGAAAGAGAGAGCCTCACTCAGTTGCCCTGGGTAGAGTGCTGTAGCATCACAACTCACAACGACCACAAATTCTTGGGCTGGAGCAATCCTCTTGCATCAGCCTCCAGAGTAGCTGAGACCACAGGCACCATGCCCAGCTAGTTTTTCTATTATTTTAGTAGAGATGGTGTCTTGCTCTTGCTCGGGCTGGTCTTGAACTCCTGAGCTCAGGCAATCCACCCACCTCACCCCCCCCCCACTCCAGAGTACTAGGATTACAGGCGTGAGCCACTGCACCCAGCCTGTGGATATTTCTTAAGCCAGAAGATTTTATTTTTCATTATATTTGTCCAAAAGTATAAAGAAATCCAACAAAATTCTAGGTCTACACACCCCAGCTACTTAGATGCAAAGGGAAAACTTCCCCTTTGCCCTCTCAAGGTTCACTGAAACATTAATCTACAAAAGGCAGATTACTAAAATAAATGGCACAAGATTTATTAACGTGTACAAGGGAGAATCACTGACTGATGACCTAACACCCGGATGGGCTACAGAAGCTGATATACCATCCTGAGATTACAGGAAAAAATGGTCACAAACAGGTAAATCAGGTGACAGTGGCAAGACAGTTATGGGGGGTTGGGGAACAGAAGAGGAGGCCTGGCTAGCAAAGGAGGTCTTCTCATGTAGAAGAAACCTCACAGGTAGCAATCAGAGAGAATAGATGGCAAATATTTCTTTTAAGGTGTCAGACTCAGTTAATCTTTCCGAGATCCAGACTAGAAGCCTTGTCTGCACCAATGCAGATTCTCTACAGATGCAAGTTTCCCCCACAAAAGACAGTTTTGCACAGCTACTTCTGTTTGCTGGATCTCTGGCAGCCATCTCAAAATATATCCAAAAGTATATATTTTGTGGGGTAAAATGTCCTGATTTCTTTCACTCTCCATCAATTTTTAAATATATTATTCCTTCCCCCAAGTAAAAAGAATTTATTCCCATTTTGCAGGTGTCCAAAATGCATGTACTCTGCCTATTAAATAATTCAGCCCCGACTCTTCCCCACTATCTTCCAAGAAAACCCACTGGCCCCTGGTAAAATCTGAAATAAGGCATTAACAACTGAGTAAGTCATGGATGTGAACACCTACGGGTTCACGTCCAAAAACTCACACATGCAGCCTAGAAAACAAAACCAGCACGGCTTCTTGTCGGGAAGTGATTCCTTTGACAAATGTGCTATGTGGCTGGGAAAGAGCCATTTTCATAAATGTTTCATACTCCTTCCTCCAGGCACAGCATCGCTGGAGCATGAATTACGACCGGCCTGGCCAACGAGCATCTTTCTCCGAGCACATGCTTTCTAATTTGTGGTCACGGCAGTCCCTCCAGTGGAATAAGCTGGGTAAAAAGAGCTCAGTATCAGAAAAAAACGGTGGCCTCTGCATCTGCTGACCAGTCCCTTGTCTGAGAGTCTACCAGGCAATTTATTTATGTTCTTTTCCCAAAGCCAAGATGAACAGGCCTTACTTTCCTTCCTGCTTGGTAGCAAACGTAGGGAAATCCTGCAGCGGCTGACTTCTCCCACTTACAATTCCCCCTTCAAGCTCTATTTCCCTTATGTCATATTTCAACAGTAAATTATCATTCATTCTTTCATAAAATGGCAAACAACTTCCCTGGTTGCTGAGTGATAATATTCATAATTTTGCCAATCAGGAGAACCCATTTGTGGGTCTTTCCTGTTGCAACTGTAACTATACCACCGCAGGGGACAGGCGAGGAAAAAGAACATGATGTCGCCCCAAACGCACGCCCTCTGACAGCCTCATTCATCTCACCCGGCAGCCCGCTCCCTTACTCAGTCCTACTGTGTAACATAAAACCATCCACAGAAGACCCTTTAATTATTGAAAGGTCTTCACAAAATACTTCCACAATCTTTAGAAAAGTGGGAGCCACTGAAGTGGAAAAATTGATCCATCTTTAAAAGGAAACTCATCATATGTGATAAGGCAAACTGCATTCACCCTGAGAGTATTGCCCTTCTGGGGATTCTGCGTCTCCTGCTGGAGCCCCTGGCTCAGCGATGGCCCCTTTACCCACCCAGCCACCCAGCTCAAAAACCTTTCTTCCTCATTTCCCTCCACCTGCCACCAACACTGCCACATTCTACCTCCTGAGTATTTCTTAAGTGTGTCCCCGCACCCCTAATCCATGGTCAGTGCATTGATTCAAATCCTCTTTCTTTCTCTGCAATAGTAGTTCTCTTATGGTTCTCAAAGCAAAGATCCCAGACCAGTAATGTCAGCATCAGCTGAGAACTTTCTAGGAAAGCGAACTCTCAAGCCCTACCCAAGACCCACCGTATCAGAAACTCTGGGGTGGGCCCCAGCAATCTGTGCTTTAACAAGCTCTCTGGGAGGTTCTGATGCCTGCTAGTTTGAGACTACTACTTCATTATAGTAGCAGCTGTTAAGTGTAGCCTAAAGCTGCCTCTTGTAGTATATTTTATACTAAGGTCAGCCTAAAGGTTTCTCCATACACAGTGAACCATAACCTAACTGGATGTGTGAACAGACTGAACCCGCTCTTGGACTGTCGTGTAGGAGGCCAATGCCAGGAAGGTTAGCACCAGATTGCCTTTACTCAGCTCATGGCAGCTGGCAAGCAAGCATCGGAGGTCCACACAGGACAGGGGGATAGTCTCGCACACTTACACATCCAAGGGAACGATAGTGGCAGAGTGCAAGCAGCACGTATGTAATCACAATATCACTGTGCACAGTTATGTCTATTTAAGAAAAACATGGCACCTTCTGATAGAACTGTGGCCAGGAAACCCAAGTAATTCCTTCTTGTTCCACATGGACCAATCACTGAGTTTTGGCCAATCACAAGCAACCCAATGTTCAAACTATGTTCACATAAGGTAAACACTGAGCTGTAACCAACCCAGCTGTTTGTGTACCTTTCATTTTCTGTATGTCACTTTCCTTTTCCTGTCCATAAACCCTCTCTGACCATGCACTCAGCTGGAATCTCCCTGAATGCTATTCTGGGCAGGTGCCTGCCCAGTTTGCCAATTGTTCTTTGCTCAGTTAAGTCTGTTAAATGAAACTTGCCTAAAGTGTTTCTTATAACACATCCTAACTTATCTCCCTGCCTCCTGTCTTGCCTCCTTCCCCCAGTGAGCTTCCTATATGTAAACCTTGCTTATGTCAGTTTTCCTGTGAGTCCCTCTTGCCCTCTCAACAAGGCACTGACTTCTTAGAACTGCATGTGAGTTCCTCTCTAGTCAATAACTTTCCTCCCCGCCTGCTCTTCTCACCCCCTGCACATGCCCTGTCAATGCCAGCCATCCCAGACAGCCACCCTGAGTATTCCAGGTACCTGCAAAGTGCATACTGTCAGCAGGACTGGGGAAGGCTGGAGAAGAAAGGGAAGGGTTCTCAGAGGCAGAGTTCCTTGTCAGGGACTTAAAATAAAAGAGATGGAAACCGCTTCAGGTAGGAGGTGGGTCCTGGTGGGTACAGAGGTCACTGAAGTACTACCGTGCACATGGGCCTATTAGGTTGTAAGACTCAGTGACTTCTGAGTTCTAGAATCTAGCATCAGGCTTCCTGATGCTATTGTGGGGCCAGAAATCCATGTCAACAGGTCCTCCTGTCCATGGCACAGGAGGCCTGGCACCAGCAGCTCTATTCAGTCTATGGCTTCATCCACCAACATCTGGCAGAGATCTCCAGGAAACACTATGAAAGCAAAGACGAAATACATTTTAGAAGACCCCTTGGTGACTATGAACCACTACAAGAAGTCATTATTTTTGAAATTTATTAAGAAATAATCCAGGCTGAGAAACACAAAGGAAATATTTGTAATAGTTTGTTATCATGAGACAGTGCTGGTTGTATGACCTGGGGGAGTGAGTAACCTTTCTGTGCCTCAGTTTCCTCATTTATAAAATGAGGGTGTGAATAGTACTTGCCTTAGGGAATTAGAGTGACTAGGAAATGAGATTTTGAATCCAGAGTACATAGTATAGCTTGACATATAGTAAGCACTCAAAAAACATAATCATTATTATGACCAATATTGCAATTCTTCATATTCTAAGAGCCTGTCTATGCCACACAGTTTGCATCTGGGGAGAAGACATGTAAATGGAAGAGAACAAGTTCTGGAAATGATGAGAGCAAAACAAGATTCTAATTTCTCACATTAAGTCTTTGCATTTGTCCCACTCCATTCATTCAGGAGGTCTCCTGGAGGTCTTCATTGATAAAATTCCAGGAATTCAAGATGATAGGCAGAGCTTTCCCCAGGCTACACACAATTTGCCCAAGAATTACAGCTATCAAGACAGAGGCAGAGCTGGGAATGTTACCTGGTTATAACCAGCATGCACAGTGAAACTTCATGCACAAAGTTACCTCAGTTGTTTGGTTTCCTTTTGACCAATGACAATATCACCCATTTGTTTTAATGATAATTTCCACACCTTGTAGGCTGAGCTGTCACTAGCTGATAAAACTCGAGGAATTATAACAAGAGAGAAAGATATTGTTCTCACTTCCTCCTTCTGTCTTTAAGTTCCTCTGATGCTTGACACAGGTGCCTTGGTGTTCATAAGTTGTTTAGGACACAATTAAAGATCATTCTTATCCTGTCTTAGGAACAAATCCTAATGGCAATTAGTCACAGTGGGGATTCTCTGTTTCCACCAAACTTCCTGAGTGCACTCCATTCATTTTAGTATGTGTGCTTCCTTTCAGAATCTATGATTTTGTGATTAAGAGAACTAGGCAATAGAAACTGAACCCAGGCCACTAATCCGTATAAAAATGGGCTATCAACAAGAGAACTCCTGATTGTTTTCAGCCAGAGTTATAGGAGCTATAATGAAAGCAGTGACCCAGAGACAGCTCTGCCCCCAACTCTCAGTACTGCTCAGGGGTCTTTTTGTAATTAGCAAATGTTTATTACGAATTTTCATCTAGCCCTAATTGGGTCAAATAACACATTTGGCTTCTCAGTGGGATTTGAATTGCCATAAACAAAAAAATTTACTTGGTTATAGCTGAAGGGGCCCGGTTTTGAATGAAGGGGTTTCTGACATATTCAGGAACCTTTTCCAGGTGCTCAGGAAATAATACCTGGAATGAAGACCTCAGAGCAAAAGTTTTTCTCTGACCTTCTGCCCTTCCGTTTCTCAGTCCCATTCCCCCCGACCCCAGCCTCCCACGCAGGCCAGCCATAGAAACTAGAATCCCTCTTTCCCAACCTCTTTCTGGTTTCACAGAAACCAGAACCTCTCTTCCCAAAGCCAGCCATAAAACCTAAAAATATTACTCTAACTTTCCTTCCACTTGTCTGTGAAAATTGGCCATATGGAAATTATCTGACCTTTATCTAACTGTAATAAGACCCCTGCCTCTAGAGGGTCCTTCCTCATACACAGAAGGAAGGGGTGCCCATGCAGAGAGGTCACCAAGAATCTAGACAGGCAGGTCTTGCTGGGTTTCCCCAATCACCTATTAGCAACAGATCATACCCTCTTTGTCTAATCATATTTCTACAAGGCTGTTTATTCTGTGAGAGCCAAACTAGCTCCATTTTGTTGTTTACAGCACAAGCCCCATTCCTAGCTGTTTACTGCATAGCCCTTCCGCCCCAACCTCTGCCAGTGAAACCTGCAGGGCCACTCCCTGCCTCCCCCCACTCCAGGTTGCACAGCCACTGAGCTGTAAACTAAGTCACCTTAGGCAAACAGCTGCTATAATAAACAATAAGTTTCTATTACCTTGAAATACAGGTAACCAGGTTGCACCAACTCTAGCCCCTGGTTAAGGGACCCTCCACCCCTCACCTGTACCAATCCAAATTCACCTTTACTAGTGAAAACATCAGCTACCAATGCAAATCCTCCTTTACTTCCTCCTTTACTAATGAAATCAGCAACCACCAATGAAAAGTGTGCTCGTACTGGACCCTACCCCTCTTGCTTTCTGAACCCATAAAAACTTCCTCCACCCCGGGTTCGGGGCTCATCCTAGGCTTGCATGCCAGGAGGGTCCAGACCAGTCTAAATAAAATCTCACCTCGTGCTTTTTACATCGGAGTGTGTCTCAGATTTGTCTGCTGGGGTCTTTTGGAAGAATTTCGGGCATAACAACTGCTAAAACCAATCCCTGGCCTGGCTTACTACTCTGTTTTAAGAAATTCTATATATTTTTAAGATCTATAATTCAGATCTTTCATTAATTTAGGCTAACTTTTGCCCTAAATCAACTGCCTAAGATCAGCAGCTCACGTCTGCATGAATTGGCTCCTTCCAACGTATTTGCTTTAGAAAATTAAAAGTGCATACCATATGACAAGATTTTTCACTCTCAATAATGAAATATCAGACAGACATGAGTTTAAATCAAACCTCGAACAGCTACCGCAGTGTGATGAATGACAACCTGTCAAAGTTCTGTTATTCCAGAGCAGCCTGAAAAGCTGAGCAAACACATTTAGAACATGCTGCCTATTAGGCAAAATTGCTTGACTTCAAATCAAGGAAATTACAAGCCAGAATTATAAAGTGTGCTAGGAAAAAAATATTTTGCTAAAGAGAGGGAGGGACTTCAACCTTTGAGCTAGTCTATTGTCTAAGTAGGCACTACAGTAAGTGCAAAGCACCAAAGTTCCTCAGGCATTTAAAAAGTATGTACTAAGCCTTGGCAACATGGTCTCTAAAGTGCCTAAATTTCCAAGTTTTAAATTAAAGCAGCTTGACCTAGAAAGCCAAGATTCTTAATCTACAAACTTGCATTGTTATTTTCTTACACATACAGACAAGATTTTTTTTTAATCTCTCCAAATGAGTGGCAACAATGAGTAATGGAAAGCTGTGAGAATATTAAAAGAATGATAACAGCTCTCCTAATGCGTGCTCTGAAAACCCAGAGAAGCAACTGCCAGCTGAGGATTCCATGTCCTTCAGTAAACCCTGAGCCCTGTCCACCTGCTTGAGGTCCACTCACACGGCCTTCTGCGGGCTTTGGGTTTCCACTCACCCAGTCACATGCTCTTACCTAGAGCATCCTCCCGGTTCCTCTGTCTGCTTATGGCAGGTGCAGTGGGAAGAAATGTACTTACTGATGCTCCTGACTCACTAGCGAGACAGAACACATCCCAGGAATGACCGGGACCAGAGGAGGGCCTCCCCGTGCCCAGCGTTCTCAAACCAGGGCATGCATCAGATGCACCTGGGGGGCTGGTTAAAATGCAGATGTGGCTGCTCCCCTAGAATTTCTGATTCAGCAGAACTGAGGTAAGGCCTGAGAATTTGCATTTCTTACAAGTTTCAGGTGGTGCTGAGGCTGCTTGGGAGGTGGGGTAGGAAGCAACTAGGAGCCCTAAGAAGAGCTTGGCCAGTAGAGACCCCAGAGCCAAGTCTCAGAGAGAGTGGGGTCTACGGCAAGGCAAGCAGAGCAGGGATGGTTATGCTCTTATCTGTTGACCATGGAGGAGCCTGGGCCTTATTTAGAGGCTGAGAAGGATGCGGCCAGATCCTTGGATTGGAAAGACCCCCAGGACCAGGGGGAAGCTGGTTTGAGGGTGAGGTGGGAAGGAAAAAGTGTTGCGAGGCAGATTTTAGCAAGAAAGAAGGGGCTTCATGTAGTGCTCCCTGGAGTCCCAGCTACAAGGAGGCTGAGGCAAGAGAATTGCCTAAGCCCAGGAGTTGGAGGTTGCTGTGAGCTATGTGACGCCACAGCACTCTACCAAGGGCAATAAAGTGAGACTCTGTCTCAAAAAAAGAAAAAAGAAAAGAAAAGAAAAGAAAGAAGGGGCTTCAGCGTGGATTTTAGCTCCTGAGATCATGGAGTGCCATGGACAGTTTGCCCTTGCCTCTAGACAGCTCCCTTCCCCCCATCCCAGGGTCCAGCCAGTCTCAGGGTGGAAATAAAGGGCATACATGCCACTAGAAGGACGGCCTCTTCATCTGGGGCCTCTTCTCTCCTCCTCCTCAGCTGCACGGGGTCCTGGCTACAGAAGGTGCAGCCTGCTGGGACAGGGGCATGGCGTGGTAACAATGGTGTTGTCTCCTTCAAGCAACTGCCCGTCTCTCAGCCAGGAGAGCCATCTTTTCCTAAGCCACACAAAATTGCCCCATCTGCCAGGATATCCTGACAACTTCACCCTAGATCATTGGGTGATCTTGGAGAGGATCCTCCCTTCAGTCCTCATCTGCTAGAAGAGGCCACTGAGGCTCCCAGTGTCCACTAGAATCATCTGTGGAGCTTTTTAAAATGCTGATATCATGGCTCGGTGCCTGTGACTCAAGTGGCTAAGGCGCCAGCCACATACACCTAAGGTGGAGGGTTTGAATCCAGCCCGGACCCGCCAAACAATGATGGCTGCAACCAAAAAAAATAGCCAGGCGTTGTGGCAGTGCCTGTGGTCCCAGCTACTTGGGAGGCTGAGGCAGGAGACTCACTTGAGCCCAGGATTTGGAGGTTGCTGTGAGCTGCGATGCCACCGCACTCTACCCAGGGGGACAGCTTGAGGCTCTGTCTCAAAAAAAGAAAAAAAATGCTGATATCCAGGGAACTGTCAAAACTTGGTTAAATTCTGCAGATTATATGTTGAATAGATGTTGATTTTGGGATTTTGATCATGTTACTGTGTTTGCATAAGAGAAAGTTTTGTTTTGTTTTTTTGTTTTTTTAACAAACACTGAGCGCTTACAATGAAAGGACCTGACTGTAACTTACATGGTTTAAATGTTTCAGAGAACAAGAATAATGTAACAATTTTGATAAAGTTAACATTTGGGGAATCTGGCTTAAGGGTAAATGGGAGTTTTGCACTCTTTTTGCAACTTTTCTCTAAACCTAAAGTTATTTCAAAATAAAAACATTTTTTAAAAGAAATAAAATTATTCCAGATCAACTGAATCGAAAGCATGGGGGCCCCAGTGAACACGTGAAAAGATGCTCAGCATCATTAGTCATCAACAAATCAACAAACAAAACCAGAAGGAGATACATTTCACATATACTAGGGAAGCCACAATCAAAACGGCAGGTGATAACGAGCATTGGCAAGGATGTAGGAAAATTGGAATCCTCATACATTGCTGTTGGCAAAGTAAAATGGTGCAGCCATGTGGAAAAACAGACTGGCAGCTCTTCAAAATACTAAACAAAGAGTTAACATATGACCTGGATTTCCTATCTTAGATATCTATCTATCTATCTCCGTCTATCATATCTATCCATCTGTGTGTCTTGGGTGTATATAGATATGAACAAAGAATACCAAAAATATGTATACACAATTTGAGGAAGGAAAAAACTGTGTTAAAATTGTAATACTAGGCTCAGCCATAGCTTGCTCAGTGGTTAGGGTGCCGGCCACATGCACCAGGGCTGGTGAGTTCAAACCCAGCCAGGGCCTACTAAACAACAATGACAACAATAACAACAACAACAACAAAAAATCGCTGGGTGTAGTCTGAGCTACTGGGAGGCTGAAGCAAGAGAATCACTTAAGCCCAAGAGTTTGAGTTGCTGTGAGCTGTGATACTACAGCACTCTACAGAGAGTGACATAGTAAGATTCTGTCTCAAAAAAAATTGTAATACTAATATATATATATATCAATAACATTTGTTATTTTGTATATTGTATCTCTTGGGAGGATTTTAATTTTTTTTTAAATAGAAACTTAGTTGCTCTGGGTGGAGTATTGTAGCATCATCATAACTCCCAGCAACCTCACACTCTGGGGCTTCAGCAATCCTCTTGCCTCAGCCTCCCAAGGAGCTGAGACTACAGGCACCCACTACAATACCTAGCTAGTTTTTTTTTATTTTTAGTAGAGATGGGGTCTCACTCTAGCCCAGGTCTCAAACCCCTGAGCTCATGTAGTCTACCACCTTGTCCTCCCAGAGTGCTAGGATTACAGGCATGAGCCACTGAGCCTGGTGTATATTCTATCTTATAATTGCAGAGGTCAAACATGATATGAGTATTACAATTTTAATATAGTTCTTTCTTTTTTGAAACAAGAGTCTCATTCTGCCGCCCTACGTAGTATACTATGGTGTCATCACTTACAGCAACCTCAAACTCCTGGGCTCAAGCCATCCTATTGGCTCAGCCTCCAAGTAGCTAGAACTACAAGTGCCCATCACCATGCCCAACTAGTGTTCAGTAGAGGTGGGGTCTCGCTCTTGTTCAGGCTGGTCTCAAACTCCTGAGTTCAGGCCATCTACCCACTTAGGCCTCCCAAAGTACTAGGATGGCAGGCATGAGCTGCCATGCCCAGCAGTTTGTCCCTTCCTTAAGATGGATCTACATGGTTTTGGCACTCTCTGTATATACATCTCTCTATACCCAAGAGACATGAAAACATGTGCTTATACAGAAACTCATACATAGCAGCATTAGTCATAAAAGCCAAAGGGTGGAAATGATCCGAGTTTCCATCAAGTGACGAACAGATAAACCAATGTGTCACATCCATATGGTGAAATACTATTCACCCAGGAGAATGAAGTACGGATACCCACACAACACGGATGAGCCCGGGAGGCATTACACTGAATACAAGGAACCAGATAGAAAAGGCCACATAGTATACGTTCCATTCCCAAGAAATGTGTAGAACAGGGAAGTCTACAGAGACGGGGGGTGTGAGGATGAGGGGATAGGATAGCTAAAAAGTGTGGGGTGAAATGTCTTAAAATTCACTGTGTCGATGGTTATACATATCTATGATATATTAAAAACCACTGAATTACACATCTTAAATGGGTGGATTGTATTTCATTTGAATTATATAGCAATTAAATTGATTTTTGAGACTCAGGTTGTGTGTCTGAGAGAGAGAGAAGAGAGAGACTGGGCATCCCTAGTGCCTCCAGTGACGAGCCCCCAGGGACTCCAATGAGCCATGGGTCTGAGAACCACAGAAAGGTCGTGTCTCTGTACTGATGGCATGTGGATACACAGTTAAACCACCCAGTTCATCTATAGCCAGAGTGATGTCCTTAGGGGCCTAAAGTTTAGCAATGCTGGGAACTTTACTTGTCTAACCCATAATTATTATCTAATCAGCCAGTCTGTGTCCAGATGAATCTCTGTGTTGTCCTCCCTGCAGGTTGGGAGTTGCCTGGCACCGAGGCCTGCCCTGCCCACTATGCCCAGACAGTGCCAACCACGTAGCAGGCATAGTTTTGTGTTTATGGTACTAAACAGATGCTTGCGGCAGCAGCCAGGTCTGACATCGAAGTAACAGATTTCTATCTTAACTTGCATTTACTTTCTTCCCTTGGACTTGGTTCCATTTTTGATGTGACTTTCAGCTGTCAGCTGTCTGCACTCCCGGATGGGGCAATGGCCTGGCACCAGCACAGCAATATCCCTGATGAATCACGGCCATGGTACTTTTCCACTGGGCCAGCCGCCACAGCCCCTTCTCCATCCTTTGTGAGAGCCCTGCCACCTTGCACTGGAAACACTCGGGTGTCTCTCGCACTGGCCTCCAACTCTCATGGGCAGTTTCTGGAAGCTCAAGCCTAGCCCAGCGCCTGGCACCCAGTTTTGAATTTAATTCTCCATTCTTTTAGAAAGAATCATCTCCACTTGGAGAAATCAGGCCTGAAAGTCGTTATCTGCCGCCTTCTCACAAAGACCTGCAGCTTGGGCAAGGGGAGGGAGAAATAGCCCTGAGCTGAATTCAGGAAGACCAAGCCCTGCCCCTGTGATGATTCCAAGGAAATTGAGGAAATCCTCACTAATGGCCGAACTTCCCTGGTTTGAGATTCAAAAGGAAGTCAGGTCCCCCAGGAATGCTTTTAACTCCGCAAGAAATGCAGGTTATAAAATTGCATTCTGTTGCTCTTGAATGTTTACTAAAGTAATGTTCAGTCTCAAGCCTAGAAGGAGCTGAGTCCCAGTCCGTGCTTAATTCTGAGTGGAGGGCGATAGGTGGTATTTTCTATCTTTTATTTTCTGCACAGGCCATTATTACTGGGGAAGATGAACCCTCGAAGTAGAAGGAAGGAAAGGTAAGAAAAGCCAGAGCCTCTTCCTGCTGTGGCCTTCCCCGCTCTGTCTCTGACACCCCACCCAACTCCTTGTTTACCTTCAGACTCCACCTCTCTCACCTCTGGGCTCAGCATCTGGGCTGTGCCCATCCCTTTATAAATGCCACCCATGACTGCCTTCTGGGTTCAGGCACATAGCTGAGAGATTGCCATGTGCTTAGATCAGTGATTACAAAAAGCTTGTTCCAGGGCGGTGCCTGTGGCTCAAAGGAGTAGGGCACCGACCGGCCCCATATACTGGAGGAGGCGGGTACCAAAATTGCAAAAAAAAAAGCTTGTTCCAGATGTGTATTTCTTTGACATTTTAAAAAGAGGATGCTTTTCCTCACTTTATAGCTCCCCACACACATCTGTACATCTTTTTACAAAGCGCCTTTAAGTCTTTAGAAAGCTCTTTGAGTATCTGGACATGGCTGGTTTGCCCCCTTTGTTTCTTTCCAGTGTCACCTCCCCCAGTCCTCACGGTCAGCACTTCTGTTTCCTGGCACAGAGAAACAGCCTTGCAAACTCTGTAGACAGGAGCAACTCCCAGGACACTTTGGAAGATGGTGTTCAGATGCTACAACATAATTTGACAAGAATGAGGACAGTTTGGTGTTGGTAAACAGGATAAGGGAAAAGATGGGACCCAAAGCCAACTCACTCACCCACAGTCACCTGATTTAACAAAGACCGAGCTGTAATTCAATAGGAAAAGGATGGCCTTTTCAATAAATGGTGCTGGAACAACTGGCTATTCATGTGGGGAAAAAATGAACTTTTGGTCTCATACATACATAAGATATAAAAGTTAGTTCAAAGTGGTCATAGACATAAATCTGAGAAGCCAAACAATAAAGTTTCTCCTGGAGAAAAGGGTCCAAAGAAGAGAATAGCTTTATGACCTTGGGATAGGCAGGAGAGTTCTTACCCAGGATATAAAAAGCACTAAAAAAAATGCTAACTATGACAATTAAAATAAAAACTTTATATTCATCAAAAATGAAAAGGCTGGCTGAGCACCTATAGCTCAGCGGCTAGGGTGCCAGCCACATAAACTGGGGCTGGCGGGATTGAAGCCAGCCCGGGCCTGCCAAGCAACAATGACAACTACAACAACAACAACAAAATAGCCAGGTATTGTGGCAGGCTCCTATCTCAGCTACTTGGGAGGCTGAGGCAAGAGAATCACTTAAGCCCAAGAGTTTGAGGTTGCTATGAGCTGTGATGCCATGCACTCTACTGAGGGCAACATAGTGAGACTCTGTCTCAAAAAAATAATAATAATAATAATTGAAAAGGTTAACAAACCACCAATGACACTTGTGTCCAGAATATTCAACTCAATTCAAAGAGAAAAAGGCAAACAACCCCCTAACAAAAAAGTATGGGCAAAACACTACACAAAAGAAATATAGGCAGGGCACAGTGCCTCCTGTCTGTAATCCTAGCACTTTGTGAGGACAGGTCACTTGAGGTCAGGTGTTTGAAATGAGCCTGAGCAAGAATGAAACCTTGTCTCTATAAAAAATTTAAAAATTAGCTGGGCGTTGTGGTGAGTACCTGAAGTCCCAATTACTCAGGAGGCTGAAGCAGGAGGATCACTTGAGCCTAGGAGTTTGAGGTTGCTTTGAGCTATAATGATGTCACTACACTACAGCCCAGGTAATAGAGCAAGACTCTATCTCAAAAAAAAGAAAGGGGTGGCACCTGTGGCTTAGTAGGTAGGGCACCAGCCCAATATACTGAGAGTGGCAGGTTTGAACTCGGCCCCAGCCAAACTGCAACAAAAAATAACCAGGTGTTGTGGCAGATGCCTGTGGTCCCAGCTGCTCAGGAGGCTGAGGCAAGAAAATTGCCTAAGCCCAGGAGTTGGAGCTTGCTGTGAGCTATAATGCCAAAGCACTCTACAGAGAAGAAGGTAAACAAATGGCCAGTGACATCATCAGGAAAATGTAAATTAAAACAACAAGGAAACACACCCACAAGAGTGGCTAAAATTAAAAAAGCAAAAAAACCTAAACCCTAAGGCAGGCAGAATTCTGATGTGATCTCCAAGATATCCACGCTTTGAGTGTACGCCCCAGGTCCCTGGAGGGTGAGCAGGATCTGTGGATATGCAGAAGTCACTTCTGTGATCAGGCTACCTCACATGCTAAAGATGGAGGGATTTTGTACTACACAGTTAAGGGCTCTACAATTAGTTTGACTCTCAAGTTGATCAAAAGGGATCGTACGCTGGCTCAGCCTGACCTTGTCAGGTAAGCCCTTTAACAGACAGCTCAGGCCTGCCCCGAGCTTAGACAGATTTTCTTGCTGGCCTTCAAGATGCAAGCTGCCCTGAGTCCTTTCTTCGGCTGCCCAGAAATGAATTTAGTCAGCAATGATGTGAACCCCACTAGAAGTGAGCTTGAACCCCAAGCTCCCACAAGCTCCTCATCCCCATACTGCCTTCCCACAGATCGTTTATGCATGGTGGGGGCCCAGGAGCTAGAGTCGCAGCCCCATGTGGACAGACCTTGTCTGTCCCCACACCTTACACAGAGCCTGGCACATTGCACTGACTCAGCACATTTTAAGTGTATTTATTTAGACATTTCCTTGAAGTTGAAATCCAAAATCAATGGCCCCTAAATTCAACAAAAAGGTTTATGTGACACCCTGTGCTTTCATTGCCCATTTCTACACAAGGAAACGCTGGTTGGTTGTGGCTATCTCAAATGAAATGCAGTGTTTCTGAGTTAAAATTTTCATCTGAAGTTTTAAAAAATCTCATAGCTATTTTGCAATCTTGCTGGTAAGGAGTAGATTGCATTATTTAAATATTCATCATCCTCCCCATAGAAAATTATGCTAGGTTAAACCATAGTCAATTTAGATATTCAATAATTTTTTTTTCTGAGACAGATTCTCACTATGCTGCCCTCGGTAGAGTGCCATGGTGTCACAGCTCACAGCAACCTCAAACTTTTTCTTGCCTCCGTCTCATCTCCTGATTAACTGGGACTACAGGCAGCTGCCACAACGCCTGGCTATTTTTCAATGGCTGGCTATTTTGTTGTTGTTGTTGTTGTAGTTGTCATTGTTGTTCTAGCTGGCCCAGGCCAGATCTGAACCCACCAGTCTGGGTATATGTGGCTGGTGCTCTACCCACTGAGCATGGGAGCTGCCAATATTCAATAATTTTTGACTTAATAAAATGTCAATCTCATCTGGTTCAAGCTAATATTTCTCTGCTCCTTTGATGGCTACCTCGACCATGTCATTTTCTCGCTAGGCAATAACATGTGAGCCTTCAGGGCACGTGTTCCCTCTGAACAAAGTGTTAGGAGTGATCACAAGTTAGTCAGCGTATCTTTTCCCTCTGCCATGGCTGCTAGATATTTTCTAGACAGAGGCTGCTCAATTTTCTTGGGTCCCAGGGTGAAAATGACAAACAGCAGAGCCACGGACAGTCCCCAGTGGACATAAAGCATAACTGATCGATAAACCTGTATAATCAGTAAACCTTTGAGGTTGTTGCTACTGCAGCATAACCTGTATGTTCTATCAACTTGTTCTCTTTCAGTCTACGTTACAATAGAGGTAATTGTGTCTGCCTCACTTACATCCCAGAGTTCAGCAAAGCATCTCGTGTCTCTCTCTTCTATGAGTAGCCCTTGCATAATATTGATTGAATTTAATTAAGCACAGTATTTCTTCTGCTGGGGAAAAATAAAAAAAAAACGGGTTGAACTCAAAGACACTTTGTTGATGTGCACTTATTAATACACGTTCAACTTTAAGCCTACAGATAAGAATCAACTGTGAGCCAAGCTGTACTATGTCAGCAAAAATCCCATAACAATTAGGCTCCTTGAAAGTCAGCCTGTTGTTGTTTCCAGAATCAGAATGGAATCCAGTTCTCAGCACCTCTTCTGGGGGGCGCACCTGTCACTACAGGCAGGAGGATGGCCTCAAACACAGGAAGTGAGAGCTGAGCTGAACTAGACCGGGCCAGGCTATGATAGACCATGAGCTGCCAGGTGGTGGAAACCTGTCTATGGAAAACTCTCAGAGCTTTTTATGCCGGGGAGTACCCATTTGGTATTTTAAATGTTGTGACAGCTTATTGGCTAGGAAATAGACTGTAGGGAGGCATGAGGAAAAACAGGGATGGAATAAAAGATTTTCTCAAAAATCATAAATTACCAGTTTTGACAAAAGAAAACATCTTAAGTAAACCAGTATCTATGGAGAAAAAGAAACATTTCTTAAAAACACACAAACAAAAATCATTTTCAAAAATGTTTTGAAGCCAAAAGTTTTTATGGTTGAATTCTTTGAAACTTCAAGTAAGCAGATAATTTCATGCTCTTTCAACTGAAATAGACCACAGAGGAAAATGACAAATTTTCTAATTCATTTCATAAAGCCTAATGCTAAAACTTACCAAATATGGCATCCCTTCTCCTCCTGCAAAAACCAAAATCATTTATGGGTACAGGCTACATAACTACTAAAGATAATATAAGTACATATTCACTTGGTGTTATGTTAAGGAATAAAATATGAATGAAATAATTACATAGTATTAACACTTATATTAATATAATTTTCACATCATCTCATAAATTGCCAAAAAGTATCTAATATTCAGTTCCTAAAGAGAAAAAAAATTTTGGTGAATAAGAAATTCCCTTACCATGATAATGAATATCTCAATGGCCATCATCATACAAAACAAAAACAATCAGAGACATTCCCATTAACATATGGGCTAACGCAGGGCTGCCTAGCACAAGAAATTCTGGCCAATTCAATAAGAAAAAGAAAAACCAAAAATAAAAATGGTAAAGAAAGAGATAACAGGGTCATTTATGACAGATGACATTATTGTATTACTAAGAACACAACATAACTCATTTAAAAAACTAATAATTCAGTACAGTACCTAGTTTAAGAAATTAATTTATACAAGCCTTAGCTTCCCTATGGACCAGCAATAAGTGGTTAATATAATAGGGGAAAAACATTCAATATAACCAAAAATATAAATAGAAAAATTAAAAATAATAAAAATATAAATAAATTTAAGAATATTTCTAAAAACATAAGTATAATGATCTAGGGATTTACTTGACAAAAAATATACAGGAGCTATATAAAGGATTTAAATAAAGACTTGACTAAGTGGACAGATATACTATATTTTTTCTAGGTGGGAAAAATATTAGTTAAATGGAATTTACAGTCTGTAGATATGCAAATTTCCCCTATCACAGGCCCCTCCTCCATGACTGTGGACCCCACCTCTGACCTCAAAGTTTCCCGATTATTTCTAATAACCTTGAAGTATCGCACATCACACGAGAGCAAGATTCTTCCGCTCTTCCTTTGCAGCAATTCAAGCCGGCTGTTGGCAAAGTAGGGACAAATCCATACTGTCCCAGTGCCAGTGGTTTATGGGGAGGTCCCCAGAACTGTTAGATACCCCATTCCCACTCCCCCGTACGTACAACACAAGAAGCAGGTGTGTGCCGGCAAATGTTCCCTTTCTCCAGAAAAATACTAAGTTTATTATAAATGTTACTTATATAAGAAATACATAGCATATTATTACAGGCTCCTTGAAAGTCAGCCTGTTGTCTAATGTACAGTGCTCTAAATCTAGTTCATCCCCCTTGGTTTTGTACAAACCACAGTCTAAAAATGGTTTTTACATTTTCTTTCTTTTTTTTTTTTGAGACAGAACCTCAAGCTGTCCCCCTGGGTAGAGTGCCATGGCATTACAGCTCACGGCAACCTCCAACTCCTGGGCTCTAGCCAGTCTCTTGCCTCCGCCTCCCAAGTTGCTGGGACCACAGGCGCCCGCCACAACGCCCAGCTATTTTTTGGTTGCAGCCATCATTGTTGTTTGGCGGGCCCGGGCTGGGGATTCGAACCCACCACCTTAGGTGTACGTGGCTGGCGCCTTAGCCGGTTGAGCTATAGGCGCCGAGCCGGTTTTTACATTTTCTAATGATGGAAGAAAGTCTAAAGAATAATATTTCATGGCATATGAAAACTATGTGAAATACAAATTTCAATATCCACAAATTAAAGGTATATTGGAACACAGCCTTGCTCATGCATTTACGTTACCTGTGGTTGCTTTTGCTCTGTCACAGCAGAATTAGTTGTGGCAGAGACTATATAATACTACAAAGCCAAAACACTTATTGTCTGATCCCTCACAGAAAAATTTGCCAGCCCCTTGTCTAGGCAATCAACAAAACAATAAATCAAAACCTAATTTGTAGCGTTTGTCCATTTCCATGGTATAAATACTCCCACTGGGCCAATGTCAGGCTTACCAAGTTGACATCATTGAATATCATTATACTGTAGACATCATTATACAGTGTTTCTTTTCTTTTCTTTTTTCTTTTTGAGACTCATGGAGTCTTACTATGTCACCCTTGGTAAAGTGCTGTGGCATCATAGCTCACAGCAACTGCAAACTCTGGGGCTCAAGCAATTCTCTTGCCTCAGACTCCCAAGTAGCTGGGATTACAGGTGCCTGCAACAAAGCCTGGCTATTTCTATTTTGTCTTAGCAGGCCCGGGCCGGGTTGGAACCCACCAGCCCTAGTGCATGTGGCTGGCACCCTAACCACTGAGCTATGGGTGCCAAGCCTACAGTAGTGTTTCACCATACAAGTAGGAATACATGTAAATAACCTCAAGAGTACAGGTAATAGGAAGGTGTAGGAAAATAACTAGAAGTGATGAGTTTTAATTATTTATTGCTTTTGTTCTTAACATTATACATTAATATAGTTTAATGTTTAATAATGGCTAATGTTTAACAACCAGCTTGCAAAATTCCTAAAAATCTAACAATTGGCCCTCAGGAGCCAAGCCCAGCACAGCACTGATTAAGAGTGACCAATTGTCCTTGTCCACACTAGGTCACAAAAACAGAGAGAGGGCCCTTTTCTGTGCCCTGCTCTGCCGCTGTGGTCCTGAGGAGCAGCACTTCTTGCCATCCCTACCTTCCAGAGGCAGCTTTTCTTCACTGCCTTCTCTGTGTTCAGAGCACTAGCCCCATCTTTCTCTCTCCATGCACATGGCATCCTCAAGGCGAATCGTCCTCCCTCAAGGTGGTTACCTAAGAGATCCCCAGCTGGGAGAATCATCTGTCCATAATCACCAAACACAGCAAGGACTATAGTCTGACTGTTGGTGTCCCCCCAGAATTCACATGTTGAAAACTAATATCTAAAGTGATAATATTTGGGAAGGGAGGGGGGCCTTAGGCAAGTCATTAAGTCATGAGGGCTCCACTCTCAGAAATGGGATTAGTGTCGCAAGAGAAGAGGCTCCAGCCAGCCCCTTCGCCCCCTTGGCCATGTGAAGACACAGCAACAACAAGCCATCTTTAAGCGGAGAACAAGCCCTGGCCAGACACCAAATCTGCTGGTGCCTTGATATTGGCTTTTCCAGCCTCCAGAACTGTGAGCAATAAATTTGCACTGTTATAAGTTACCCAGTCTCAGGTATTTTGTTCTAGCAGCCCAAATAGAATAAGACAGGCAGACTCCAAGTGTCATCTCTGAGAGGTCAAAGACTGAAAATAAAATATTCTGAAATGTAAATGAAAGGAAATGGAGTCCAGGTTCTGTGTGGGCAACGTAGGCTTTTATTTCTACCTGGGTGCAGGCGAGCTGAGGTCAAGAAGGAAGTCAGCAGGTGGGTTAGGGTGAATGGAAATTTAAAGGGTTGAAGGGGTAGGAATTGGCACATTCCCTCTTTCCTAGGTGGGACGTTAATGCATGCATTTCCTCCTGGGTGGGTCGGTTCATTTTGACTCTATCAATCTCAGGTTTGTAGGAATGAATTCCCTGACAATATTATAAACTTAATGTAATTCCAAGTTTGGGGTTTTGTTTTTTTTTTCAGACAGTCTCACTTTGTCACCTTCAGTAGAGTGCCATGGTGTTATATAGCTCACAGCAACCCCAGACTATTAGTCTCAAGTGATCCTCTTGCCTCAGCCTCCAAAGTAGCTGGGACTATAGGCACCCGCCACAATACCCAGCTATTTTTAGAAATGGGATCTTGCTCTTGTTCAAGCTGGTCTCAAACTCCTGAGCTCAAGCAATCCATTGCCTCAGGCTCCCAGAGTGCTAGGATTACAGGTGTGAGCCACTGTGCCCAGGTCCAAGTTTTTGGGGTGTTTGTTTGTTTTGCATTTTTTTGGCCAGGACTGGGTTTGAACCCACCACCTCCGGCATATGGGGCCTGTGCCCTACCCTTTGAACCACAGGTGCCACCCAGGTCCAAGGTTTTTAAAGTAGAGTTTTTTGGAACTCCAAATTAAGTGGCTGGATGTTCAAAAACTAGTGAGAATAGAAAAACATTTCTATTGGATGTTAAAATGTATTCTAAACTGTAATTACTAATATTCCATGATCCTGGTAGAAAAATGTTGATATTAATGTTACAGAAAGTTCAAAAATGGACATCATTGTAAGAAACAATGCCTGATACGAGTAGTATTTCAAATCAGCAGGAGAAAATAGATTTTAAAAACAAATAGCATAGGCTCAGCGCCTATAGCTCAACCGGCTAAGGCGCCAGCCACGTATACCTAAGGTGGCAAGTTCAAATCCCCAGCCCGGGCCCGCCAAACAACAATGACGGCTGCAACCAAAAAATAGCCGGGCGTTGTGGCCGGCGCCTGTGGTCCCAGCTACTTGGGAGGCGGAGGCAGGAGACTGGCTAGAGCCCAGGAGTTGGAGGTTGCTATGAGCTGTAATGCCATGGCACTCTACCCAGGGGGACAGCTTGAGGCTCTCTCTCTCAAAAAAAAAAAAAAAAAATAGCATAGAGAAAACTGGCTAAATTTTGGTCATGGTATAGGGGAGTATATTAGATCTTTATGCCATTTGCCTAAATTATTCCATTTGTATTTAACTTTTAGAAGTAAAAAACTAAAATAAAGTAAATATATTGAGAGATATTACAAGTACATACAGTAGAACCCTTGTACATGGACCACCCAGGGGACTATAACAAACAGGTCAACATACAAAAGTGGTCAACACAGGGAACTAGGCCCATGGTACTGATATGTACATGTGGTGCATGTCTGGTCTATGAAAATTAGCTTAGCCGGCGAGGGTGCTAGCCACATATACCGGAGCTGGCGGGTTCAAATCCAGCCCAGACCTGCCAAACAGCAATGACAACCACAACCAAAAAGAAAAAAAAATAGACGGGCATTGTGGCAGGCACCTGTAGTCCCAGCTACTTGCAAGGCTAAGGCAAGAGAATCACTTAAGCCCAAGAGTTGGAGGTTGCTGTGAGCTGTGACGCCATAGCACTCTATCCAAGGAAGGAATAAAAGATACCCATAAAAGGAATAAAAGATACCCATAAATAAAAGTACCATAAGCAAAAGACACATGATAACCAAGAATCATATCTGAATACAGAAAAAGGTAAGTAAATATAGAACAAGGATTAATATTTTCCACATAAAAATTCTTAGAAATAAACAAGAAAATGTCAAACAGCAATGAGGCAATAGAAATTAAAAAGAGGCAACTCACAAAAAGGATACATAGAAATGGGCAATCAAGATTAAAAAAACTTAACTTCTAATAATTTTCTAGGAAATATAAATACAAATCACAAGATACCACTTTTCCCTCATCAAGTTGCCAAAAGTTACAAGTATTGACAAAACCTAGTACTGTGAATGATGTGAGAAAATCAGCACTCGGGGCCTGTTGGGTGGACCGTAAATTAGCACATCCCTCCTAGAAAATCTTTCGACAATGTCAGCAGGTGACATGCACGAACACACCTCTGAGACCAACAAACACACGTTAGGGGATATACCAGCAGAAAAGATGTGGCCCACAGTATTGTTAAAATATTTAGAAAATGGAAATTTAAAACAAATGTCTGATAAAGGAATGGTTAAACAATTTTTCTATATATAGACACAAGGAGGACTAAAGCCTTTGTAATAAACAGTGGTGTCAATACATATTTATTGCTAAGTAAAGGTGTCTATAATATATTGATACCTGAAAAAAGGCTACAAAACAACATCGTGATGTAGCAATATATTCCACGTAGCAATATATATTGAAGGGATCACGGCGAAACTTGCCCTTTTCCCTTGGTTAAAATTTGCTGAAAGATCAACTCACAATTACAGCCGACTAATAGGAGAAAAGTTTATTTCCAAGTAGCATGTGCATGAGGGGAACCACAAAAATGATCACCCTAAATCTCAGTGAGGGTTAGAGATATTTTGGAAGGGGTGGGGGGAGATTGTGGAAAGCATATCTGCAATAAGTGGTTGCTAGGGGGATGTGTGCAGATGGGTGATTTGTGGATCAACCTGAGAGACAGGTATTGAGCTTCAAATGACCTTGGGGCCAGGTCTATCAGGTTACGCAGGTTTTATGTAGATAGAGGAAAGGCCTCCTTCAACGCTTCTTGGTCATGAATGGCCTTTAATTCAAAACATTCTTTATAGCAAAGAGTCATATTTTGCTTAGCTCCTCCAATACATATACACATATATCACGATCCAAATATGTCAACGTGCCACTGAAGGAGCTAAGGAAATTTTACCCCAAAATAGGACTACTTAACATAAAGACTATTTTGACTTAAAAAAGCCATTCACAATCAGAAAGCACTGGAAAGGGCTTTCCCTCTATCTACATAAAACCAGACTGACCTGATCTGGGGATCACAGGGGGCAACTGACTTCCTTTCCTTCCTGAAGTTAACAGATCTGGCCCAAATCATTTAAAACACAATACCTGTCTCTCAGGGAAATTCACCAGTCCATCTGCTTCCCCCACCCATTCATCTCCCAGCAACCACCTGCACCCACTCTCCACCTTCTCTCCCTCCCTTCAAAAAGGCATCTATAAAGGTATCTGACCATCAATGAAACATCGGGTAATCAATCATTATTGTGGATCCCCCTATGCACGATATTTGTTTTGTTTTTTTTTTTTTTTGAGACAGAGCCTCAAGCTGTCCCCCTGGGTAGAGTGCCGTGGCATCACAGCTCACAGCAACCTCCAACTTCTGGGCTCAAGCGAGTCTCCTGCCTCCGCCTCCCAAGTAGCTGGGACCACAGGCG
>CAUYTI010073229.1:0-44228 GCA_963575145.1 Galago senegalensis
CCTGTGGTCCCAGCTACTTGGGAGGCAGAGGCAAGAGACTCGCTTGAGCCCAGGAGTTGGAGGTTGCTGTGAGCTGTAATGCCACGGCATTCTACCCAGGGGGACAGCTTGAGGCTCTGTCTCAAAAAAAAAAAAAAAAAAATACTTCAAAATCATTCTACTTTTTTTTTTTTTTCAAAATCATTCTACTTAATCTGGATATACCTGATATTAAAATTGGAGAAAGTATATTATTATAAAGGGGAAATTACAAACATATTTCACTCATAAATGAGGATGTAATATGATAAACGACATATTAACATGTTGAATTAAAAATTAATGTTTAAGTAATATACTTTGGTCCAAATTAAATGCAATTTATATGAGAATTAGTCACTATTTTCTTTCTTTTTTTTTCTTTTCCTTGCCCACACCCCCTCCCTCCTTCTCTGTCTGGTCTCCCCTTCCCCCATGCCACACCATGTCATTAATTGTCTTCATATCAAAGTTGAATACATAGGATTCTTACTTCTCCACTCCTGTGATGCTTCACTAAGAATAATGTGTTCCACCTCCTTCCAGGTTATTACAAATGCTATAAAATCTTCATTTTTTTGATGGCTGAATAATACCTAGAGTTGTCCTTTTCTTTTTGATTTTTAGAAAAATATATAACATTTTCATGTTCCCAGTTTTCTGGCCATTTTAATCATACTATTATCCAGAATAAGTCTATTCTTTGCAGTCACTGTAGGCACAGTATTACATAAATGTATGTTTTCATGAGAATATACCTTACTTTGCCGCATATCAGTGAGATAAAGGTTCTGTGCCCTTATAGAGCTGAGTATTGGGCACAGAGCGAGTGTTCTAAACTTACCCAGGCACCCTGTGCATGGGGGAGGGGGCATCTGCGGGCAAGTGCTAATAAAAGAATAAGACTGGTCTATGTTGGAAGGGTAATGTCTATTTTGGGAATATATGATATCTGTGTTGATCTCCAAAGAAAAGCTGTGAATAAATGTTGCTGAGGTATATTTGAAATATTTGATACACTTTTATGGTGAGGGTGATATAAGTGGTCCTGAATTAGGTAAAAAAAAAAAAAACAGTGCATCTTAATAGAATGCAGATGGGATTTTACCTTTTTAGGAATTTTTGAAAGTGAAACCTCAGTGGTCAAGACCTATGAATCTTGAGTTAGACATACCTGGATTTAAATCTGAGCCTGGTTTTATCTCTGAATAAATGTAATTTGGGGCAAGTTACCCACATTTTATGAATCAAGTTCTCTCATCTATGAGATGGAGATATTACAAATTCCTGTCTTTTAATGTTGCTATGCTGAATTTGTTATTGAATAAATAAATATGAAGAGCTTATCAGAAGGTGTGAACATGGGTATTAAACAGCTATCACCAAAGAATTATCATTAGAACCACCACTGTGATCAACCACTACACTACCATCTACCACACTGCTTTGAAATGCACTCTAATTTTCTTAACTAGGGCAATAGTTTGCCTCAAATGCAACTAAACATAGTCCAAATTCACTGCTCAAGGTACTAATTCTTAATCTTTAGTAGCAAGGAACTTCAAAAATATCAATTTCTATGCCTCTGACATCATTGGTCTGTGGTGTGGACCAAGCACAGGGTTTTGACGGTGTCCAGGAGATCTTTATGTGGCACCAGGACTGAGTGCCACTGTGTAAGGCCTTCAGATTTCGAGTGCTCTACTAAGTAGCTGTTTACCAAAGTTCGACTTACTGATTTAAAGACATAATTACACTGGAACAATCTATGAAAAGTCAAAATGATCAAGTTCAATTTCAATTAAGAGTATTATGCACATCCCAGGTGGGTTCAGGGGCACCTCTTTCCCTCCGTCACTCTCTGACTGCCGTCTGTACATACAGGATTTCATGTTCTGGGAAGAACCACTTGTGTTTTGAGCTAAAATCCTAGTGTGTCCCCTGCTTGTCATGTAAGTGAAGGTAAAAAGAGTCAGGGCTCTGATGGACAAACATACTGAGATCAGTGGAAACCCTTCTGTTTAGGCAGAAAAGATATGAGGCACATGATCCTCTCTCCAAGCTATTGATCTCATTTCTAATTTTGGTACGTTTAAAAAGAAAGGGGCCTGCATTTGGGCTGGCTGCACCAGCACAAGCCCCGTTGCAGGAACCATGTTCTCTGTCCTCCTCGTCTTATTTTTGTTGATGAGACTCAGAACATTGCTGCTCAGAATGCCGTTAGGTACAGTAAATAAGGCCTCTGGGCATGATCCAGGCAATTCAAAGCTCCCCATAATTGCAATGGCAACATAATCACATATAAACTAAACACATACAGCAGGGCAGTGTAAGCATTACTGTAGTACCTTAGCTTAAAAATCAGATCCTGCCTGACTTCTGACTTTGTGGCTCATGAATTCCATGCATGATTTTCACATAAATATAGTTTTAAATGCTGAACACATGCACAGAGTCTCTATCACTTATTCTGAAGGCTGTGACCACACCTGCCTGTGTTTGCCCACATGGTGCCATAGGGTTACAGAGGTTGGGAAGGGGAAAGCTTCAACTATTTCCTTTAGCTCTTGAAAAGTACCACAAGGGTATTATTCAGAAGGAAAATTGAAAACTTCTGATTTTTCCCCAGGCCACGAAGCTTGTGTCTGCTTTCTCTTTTTCAGCACATCAAGAAATTCAACTTTTGTTTGGGGCTTTAGAGATTCAAGGACAATAGTGAAACACATCTGTTAAAAATCTGAATTCCAGAACAAATGTGACCAGAATTTGACTCAGCTGCACAGATGTGCACAAGGCTGTACATACAGACTCCTTCCCTTTGGGACTCTAGACTGGGAACCAGGCTCTATGTTAAGACAGAACTGAGCAAATGTTACATTCAGGAAAACCTGAACCGATGTGTTACATGAGCCAACAGGTGAGAAGGGTCTCAGAAGACTGGCAGACATCAGGACGGGTCTGGATCAGGAATGGGAGCTTTACGCAGACAGCCAGTGACATTGACCAAGGTCCCAGTGATGTGTTTATCTCAGGGTTTGCACGCTGGGATCCACTGTGTATACATCAGGTCGAAATTGCTGATCCTCTCTCAGAGGATCCTGATTAGTTACTCAGGATAGTTAATTTTACCTAACACTGAGTGGTGAATTCTTTGGATTTAACATTTTACAGAGATAAGCTCTGGTTACCCACATGGTAGCATTGTT
This sequence comes from Galago senegalensis, assembly GCA_963575145.1. NCBI lineage: Eukaryota > Metazoa > Chordata > Mammalia > Primates > Galagidae > Galago > Galago senegalensis. Next base: position 3,225 of record CAUYTI010073229.1, read on the forward strand.
GTCAGTGAGCCCTGATTCAATGGGTCTCCCGGGGCTTGAAATGAAGCCCTTGGGCCTCCAAGTCTTCCTGGTTAAGGTTATGAAGGACCAGACGTGTCATCCCCAAATAGACCTCATTCGCATTAGGGTGGTTGAGGGAAGACGGTATAGGAAAGCTCTCGGCATCCTTCTATTTGCCTAAAAGCAAGACATGGATTTAAAAACACAGAAGATGTCCTACCACCCCTTCTGCAAGTGAGCACAAAGGTTCACCACCCACGGCAGCTTTGGAAGCTTCTGGCCGTGAGACAACCAGAGAAATCCACATTAACAAGCCTCATTAATAAGTCTTTGTCTGCCTTGCCTCTGTCCTGCCATTTCTCTAAAGATTTACTGCTCATTATTGAAGATGCTTTTCAGGCAGGAATGCAAAGATCCTTACTGAGAATCACTCATTCCCCGTGTGTCCCCAGCTATGAAATATGCATATCAGTAAACTGTGGGGTTTTTTCCCTCTTATTAATCTGTCTAGTCTTATAGGGGTCCATTCAACTAAGAGCTCATGAGAAAAGAAAAAAAATTCTGTAAGATGCAAATATCTCAGTAAAGTAAAGGAAATGGGAATAAAGTAAAATCTAATATAAACATTTCCATTTCCAATTTCCAACAGGTTGAGACATGAAAACTCAGCACTGATTTGTCACTTTGCTAGAAAATAAAATGGCAAGTCTGGACCTTGGTGTTCTAAGTTCCCCAGCAGTGTGACGGCCCACTTCAAATTCCCTTACCCACACCCTGGTTTTCACTGGTCCCACAACACTGCCTGGAACTCTCTTCCCACCCCTCAATCCCAGCTTGACTTCCCTTCTGCAAGAGACATCCCTGAACCCTTCCCACCCTTGGGTGCCCATCTGTGTCCTGTTGGTCTGGTGGTTGCTGAGCTCCCTGCACACGTGACATCACTGCTCCACTGCTGTCTCTCCCTCCGACACTTGGGCCCCTCAGTGGCACGCAGGACCTCTTCCATATCAGTGTCCCTAATGCCCAGGAAAATGGCTATGATGTAGTCAATGCACCTGCTGCAACAGATGGCTCACTGGAGATGATGCCATTCAGTCTTTAAAACAATCCTTAAAATGACCCTTATTCATTATTATTAATAATAATATATATTATTATTGTTTTTCATGGAAAGACTCAATATTGCCCTTCAACCAAGGGCCAGGTAGGTCCTCCTGGCAGACCCAGGACTTCTAGGCTCCACCTTCCCTCTGTGCCTGGTGAAGGCTGAAAGCCACAGGGAGGGTGAGCAATGCGTTCAGCTGAGGTGCACAGTTTGACCGTAATGTTACTTTCCATAGGTTCCTCAGTCTTCTGAGATGCTGTGTCCCTTTCTCACAGTAACTTCCATCCAGCATGATCATTGTCAAATGTGCATTTTCTCCTTCAAAGACTTCCTCTACTATGCTGAATGCTGCATTCTTGCATGTAATGAATAGCAGCTTGAAAAATTGCAAACATGGCTTTTTCTGGACGCAGTCCCACCTGGATGTCCCTGTGACTACAAGTCCATATAATGCTTAGTTGTATTTTATTTTTTGAAGCACTGTTGCTCTCGTTTATAAAGATGTCTTTGTACCCAACATTCTCTACATAGTGTAACTCACAGGGCCCTGCACTCTCTGGAAGTCAGTATCATTTCCCTTGCTGGTTATCTCACTTGCAATTATGAGGACCCACAGAGGAACCCAGGAGGTCTGTGATAGTCTGGCGCTGGCTTTGTGTATGGCTTTGCTGGGCCAAAGGAGTTTTCTTTCTGGGCAAATATGAAAATTCATTTCTTAGTTTCTCTGCACCAATCCCTACACATATCCATGGGTTAGGAAGATAGAAGCTGTTACCGAGTGGAACAAAACCAGGACCTCTCTTTGCCTTTTGCTATCGAGTCTTCTCTTGTCTCTACCTCAGCATCTTCCTACTGTTCAAAGCCATGAGACAGGGGAAGAGAAAGCAGAATTTTCCCAATAATTTCTATAGATGATCTGTGTCAACCAGACTTGCTCAGAACCGGAAGGTCCCTTGTTCACGAGCTTCTATCATCCTTAGGTAGGCAGGAAATCATGATGTGGAGGTGCAGAATCTGTGGACCCAAACAGCTGAGGGTACTGGATAGCACACTCTACTATCCTAGGTTTCAAAGGTCTGCAACAGTCATACAGCAAACACAATTCCAGATGTGTACACACTGGTTCTTACCATAAAAATAATTGGATAGTAGATAGAAAAAGAACAGGGTAAAGAGTCTTAGGTTTGAATCCTAGTGTGAAATCCAGATTCACAATATTTTGTTATCACACAGGATAAGACTGTTCCCCCTAACTCATCTGAGCACTTCACATGCTGGCCAGGGGGGCTTATCCACACAGCAGAGAGGGTTGATGAACGGCATGAGCTTCCATGACACAGTGGGATATAAAGACCTGGGCTGTGCTCACAAGCTGTGTGATCTAAGTTGCTAATCATTCTGTGTTGATTTTCTTCGTCAATAAAACATCTTCATAGCTCTGTCTCCCATGGTTATCAGGAGAATACACAAGGTAACAGGCATACAGAAGAACTTGAAGGTGGCAGCTGAGACTTTCAGATGACTATAGCAGACACCTCTTATGTGCTAGATACATGCTGCTGTTGTCCCTATTTTATTTCACTTTTTTCCCCTACCCAGCTGCTTACCTTCTGGTCTCAGAAGCCACATCCCTCTCTTACAAAACCACTCTCTCAAAAAGGTGACTAGGAAGTGATCACACCATTTTCAGTCTCCAGGGATGGCTCTTGAACTGCACTTGGATTTTAGCAAATCCATCATAAGTGTATATTTTTTTTGGGGGGGAAGCTGTAATTTTTGGCCAGGGCTGGGTTTGAACCTGCCACCTCTGGCATATGGGGTTGGCGCCCTACTCCTTTGAGCCACAGGTGCTGCCCATAAGTGTATGTTAACTGAATGTTCATTCATGAAAGGACAAATTCAATGGCCAGGGAAGGTCATGTAACCACAACCAGCCCAGCAGGGCCTCCCCCTGGATCATGCTGACAATATTGGAAAAGATCGTTCTCATGGTGCTGATGGCTACTACTATCATTATAAAGGATGTGACCCTAGTGTTTCTGGTGGCCACAGATGCTGTGGTTACAGTGACCTGGAAAGACAATTCTGACCATAGTTAAACACTACAATTAAGTCTGAAGTAGCAACCTATTAAAATTTTACCTCATACATTTCAGTTTTATGATTTATTAAATTTTGTTTTTTTCATTTAAGACAAATGGAGTAAGAGTCTGTGCCCTTTGTAACTGAGAGGCATATTACTAACATACTGATTATAGATCCTGCTCTTGAACTAAGACCGAGCACTAGACTCTTGCTCATGATTCTTCTCCAGCCCTTTGAACTTGATGCTGGACACTGGCTTCCCACATGCCCTGGTCCTGACAACTCTCCTGGAACCTAAACTTCAAGGCAAATGTACGATCCTCCAGTTATTTCAGCGTTTCCTGCAGAGCTCATTAGGTTTTAGGCAGTCCTGTGAACTTCAAGTTTCCACTCTCCTCTTTCTTCTTCCCTCCCTCTTCCCACAAGAGGGGAGGATGCCAATACCTGCCACGGGCTTGTAGTGTTGATATTCACATAGTCAACTGATGTCACAGGTATAGAGTCTCAGAGGCATAAATGGTCTAGTTTCCTTTATTTTTAAAGATTGTGGAAAATTGCATTTAGGTTTCTAAATGCATACATGTTACAATAAATTGTACTTGTAATTGTTCTGTATAGTAGTTCAGCTTGTGGTCTCTTTCTCCTGACCAACATACTCCTTTCAGTAATGCTAACAAGAAAAAAGAAAAAGGCATGCATAAAATAAAATAAAACAGATTCTATTTGCAGGTGACATGCTTGTCTATGTTGAAAATTCCCATGAATATAAAAACCAAACATATTTCTAGAACAAATAAATGAGTGTTAGAAGGTTTTAAGATATAAAATCAACACACAAAAATTAATCTCTTCTATATACTAACAGCGAAGAAGTGGAAGCCAATTAATGCCATTTATTTTAAAACAAAATACTTAAGTGAAAACTTAATGAAACAGTAACATAATCTATATTATGAAAATTACAAAACACTGCAGAAAGAAATCAGAGAAGATGTCAGTAATGGAGAGACATACCATATTCATGGATTAGAGACAGTAAATGGAGAGACATACCATGTTCATAGATTAGAAACAGTAAGTGGAGAGACATACCATGTTCATGGATTAGAGACAGTAAGTGGAGAGACATACCATGTTCATGGATTAGAGACAGTAAGTGGAGAGACATACCATGTTCATGGATTAGAGACAGTAAGTGGAAAGACATACCATATTCATGGATTAGAAGAGTCAACATATAAATGATGGCCATTCTCCTAATTGATTTAGAATTAACGTAATCTTTATCAAAATCTCAGGAGTTATTTTTAAATTTATATAGCTAAGATTATTCAAAGTTAGTATGAAAACACAAAGGCTATAGTGTAGCTAACAATCTTTAAGAAGAATAGAGTATGTATAAGGAATCTCACCACCTAATATGCAGATGTTTAATGCTAACATATCTAAAATCTCTACCACAAACCCAAAGATGAAAGAGAAGGAAGGGAAAGGTAGACCACAGTGATCATTTAAACAAAGCAGTGACTGAGCCTGGTGGGTCACACCTGAAATCCTGGCATTCTGGGATACCAAGGAGGGTCAATTGAATGAGCTCAGGAATTTGAGATTAGCCTGAGCAAGAGCGAGATGCTGTCTCTACTAAAAGGAGAAAAATATCTAGCCAGGCATTGTGGTGGGCACCTATAGTCCCAGCTGCTTAAGAGGATGAGGCAAGAGGATTGTTTTAGCCCAAGAGTTTGAGGTTTCTGTGAGCTACGATCCACAGCACTCTATCCAGGGTGACATAGTGAGACTAAACCTCAAAAGTGAAATGAAGTAGTAAGTCCAAAAGGAGTGAAGAGAACAAACCTTGCCTGTCTGGGTACTGAAGGTATGGAACTGTTGACCTCTATAGGCTTTGAGTCAACACCTGGACCTAAGGGCTTGCCATTTTGCTGACTTTCCTCACAAAAACTTTACACCCATTTCTGCCTTCTTGGGGAAGCAATGCTCTTCATAGTCTCTAAAAGGCCCAAATTCAGTTGAAGGCAAGTTTCTGAATTATCTACCCAAGTCCCAAACTTCAGAAAGACCAACCTGAGTATTTTCTCCAGGCTATACCTGGTATCTCAGTTACTTTTTCAAAGTTTCAGGCTTTGTGCATAGTTTACTTCTCATTATTTCTTGTCAGAACCTTGAATCAAATAAATGGAGAATAGTTTGTCAATCAAAGGAACACACACAGAGATATGCAGACATATACACAGGTGCACAATTGCAGACGTACACATACACACAGAGGTACACACACATGCACAGTAGATATGAGGCATTAATTTCTGAGGGCTTTTGTTCATAAACATATGCCAAGGACTCAATTAGTTCCAAAATTGAGGATATAACTATCAAAATGATTAAAGCAGCTGATTAATATTCATCTCCTTATTCATTCATGAGCTCCAGTTTATCAAGGTTGAAAGTCTTTTCTATATTATGTGGAATGAATAATCTCCTATAATTCATACACAGAAATCCCAACTCCAGTGGAAAAGTATTAGGAGGTGGGAACTTAGGGAGGGGATTAGGTCCTGAGGGTGACCTCAGTGCCCTTACAAGAAGGTCCACAAACTAGCTCCCTCCTCCTCTCTGCCTCACCTGTGACTCACCATCTCCCATTCTGCCACTTGCTTCTAGCACACGCTTGTAATAAGTTCTTCAAGGGCAAGGTGCTGTGATACCAACGTATCTCTCTCTGATGTCTATTTTATTATCTGAGTAATCGAAATAAGATTACTTGAATCTTATTTTATCTAAACAGGATTGAAAAGGATAGTTTACAAAGATGAAAAATTATTTTTCAAATTGCCTGTGCCCTTCAGTTTTATTGTCTGTGCATGCATTACAAATGGATTTTGGATACGTAATTATCTATATCACAATAACCTTCATTAGCATTAATATTCTATTCTAAAATATAGCTTTTTCTGATTAACTTTGAATTGGGAATAAGCATCTTTGGGGTTTTGTTTTCATCCTCTTTCATCTAGTTAAAAAAGAAAAGAAAAAATGAAAAGAAAGAAAAAATGCAGCCATTAAGAGGAATGATAACACTTGAAGTGCTTCATTAAACAGGTATCAAAAGCCCTTTCACTGTTTCTTCTGATCTTGGAAGACATTGTATACACGGTGCCTTTAAATGACCATGTATATTGGTTATGTAGTGCTATCTCTGAGGGAAGTGATGATTTTGGACACATCCACTATGGCTCAGAGATGATCACTGAAGGACAGACTGACTGACTGAGTGAGAAGGTAACCAGGGTAAGAGCTTTAGAGGAAATGAGAAAGTTGAGTCATATTTTCGTGAAGTAAAGGTTTGGACTTCACATTACCTAGGTCTCCTCAGGGCAGCCTGATTTGTGCATCTTCTCAGGACTGTAAGGAATTTCGTGAATAAACCAAAGTGTTCCTATGAGGGTGAAGGAACAGATGGTCTTCCACAAGTGTGCTCCTCAGGAGAGCCCTGTGATATCCCATTTCTTCTCAGTGTCATACTGTTATCCCTGCCTCTGCCCCTACTTTGCCCTCTTGGGCTCACTGTGACCCTGCAGTACTTTTCCAGAACATTCCTAGCATCAGAACTATGCACAGCTTGAAATACTGCCCCCATCATCTGCCTGCACTTACCACCCATCTTGCAAAGCCATCACTGCCCTCTGCAGTGTCGTCTCCTCCATGTGGGACATTGTGTTGCTCCGTGATGCAGAGTCTGTGATGTGATGATGTGATGCAGAGTCTGGGATGTGATGATGTAATGCAGAGTCTGTGATGTGATGATGTAATGCAGAGTTTGTGACGTGAGGATGTTTGCTCATGGCATCGCACCACATGCTGACCTCTTTAAAATTCTCAAAGTTCCTCAGGAATAGGAACTTTTTCTTTTCTTTTCTTCTTCCTACTTAAAATATCTAGTAGATGATCAGTTACTGTATTGAATTTAATTTGTTTGATTACAGAAGAGGAATCTGACCTGCAGCCGCTGACCCCGCAGCAATGGAGCCCACTTCCTGTGCACACTCCTTGGCCCTAAGTAGACCTTTTCTTGCCAGCTGATACTTAGATGTCTTTAGGGGTGAGAAATGTGAACAAAAAGCTTATAGATATTTGGTCAGGAGGCTGAGGACCCAAAGAAAGCTATAGAAGTGCAGAATTTATCTGTTAGCCACACGAAAACCATGAATGTCAACTGGCAGCCTGGACTCTCAGCTTGCTGTCCTTATCTGATACAGGATGGCCAGCTGGGTGAGCTAATTAGCCCCTGACTTTAGCTTATCTCCTAAGTCAGCCATCTCTCCTTCACACCCTCAAGTCACAGCTGTAAAAAGAAATGACCTAGCAGAAAAGAAAATACTCCACAAAAATGTGACTTGTAGATTCTCACAGGGGTTACACATAGTCTGGGAAAGAGAACTGGGTAGATAACGGAGTGGCAGCTTGTGTCCTGTGATTAATGGGAGTTTGGTTGGTGGTGTTTCTGTTGCTGACACACAGATCAGGAGGGATTTATGTCCGGAGAATGATGAATGTCAAGGTCAGATGCTGTCTGCATTTCTATCATATTCCCTTATACATTCTTTTCATAAATACACTGGAGGTTATGCTTATAAAAGATCTTTGAGTTCAACCATTCATACATTGTTTAGAATATTCCCAAAGGTTGCCTTTAAATATTCTGTTCTTATTTCATAAGCTTGTAGAAAACATTCTAGAGCCACAGAGTTAGCAGGAGCCTCACTGTTTATCTGACCTGAGCTTCTGCCCTGTAGTTTCCTTAGAATGATGGTACAAGTTAAAAACAATTGATTGCAACATAAAATTTGCTCCTTTGAAAATAGAGCAGAAAATTGCAGAGATGTAAATGTCTATACACATTTGTCCTGGCAGAAATTGCCAATATGTAATTCATATTATAGGTCGATTATATGTTATACATTTAGGTACCTCTTGAAAAGCTGAGTTTAAATTCAATAAATAAAAGCAAAATAGGCCCTTGAATATGGGCAATGATCCATCCATTGATTTAATTATTATTTTGTTAATAAAAGCAAATTCTAAGAAAATTTATTAGGCACAGTTTTGGTAAGTAACTTGAGGTTAAAAAGGAAGGAGCAGGAATTGAATTATGTTGACCACTGAACCATTAGACCATGTGCTTGTCAGATGCATTTACATACTGTCTTATCGTGCACAAAGGATTTATTTCAATACAAAGGAATGTGGGTTTCTTTCTATAATATTTAACTTTCATCTACATATTTTAGAATTCACATTAAGTACCAAACAAAGGTTTTTTGATATCAATTTGTCTAATATGGAGATCAGTGGCAGCTTTTAAGTCTGTTACTTGAAATAGTCTTTAAAAAATGCATTGACTATCTGAAATTCAGCCCACAAGAACTAGTTTATAAGGAAATGAGACAGCGGGGTGCACCTGTGGCTCAGTGGGTAGGGCACCAGCCCCATATATCGAGGGTAGCGGGTTCAAACCTGACCCCAGCCAAACTGCAACAAAAAAATAGTCAAGCTTTGTGGTGGGCACCTGTAGTCCCAGCTACTCTGGAGGCTGAGGCAAGAGAATCGCCTAAGCACAGCAGTTAGAGGTTGCTGTGAGCTGTGATGCCATGGCACTCTACCCAGGGTGATAAAATGAGACTCTGTCTCTGCAAAAAAAGAAAGAAAGAAAGAAATGAGGTAGAGAGAAACAACAACAAAAGCAATAAAAAAATACTTTCCTCTTTAATAAACTACTACTATTCAGTCTGTAGACCATCCCATAGAGCCCTGTGTGTCTGTGCATCTATCAAATGTACATCCTTTTCATTGGTAATTTGTATTGATTATACAAGAAAAGACGTTGTACATAAAATATCCAGGGCCTGATGCACCTTGGGCTTGGGAGTAGTGAAATGCATATTCACACAAGATGGGTTTGGGGTGAGAACAAAGAGGAGCCAGTGACGTCAATACTGTGTTTTTGCTGAACTCTAGACATGCTCAGGCATGAACCGACAATGTGAACTGACAAAATTCACTACTCTATGCTGGACAGAGCTACATTGCTGTAATGTCATGTAATTCAACACACATTTCCTACACTCAGCACAGATGTGTTGGGTGCCCGTTGCTATGTTAAAACTGTGCCTACAAACTTGATTAAGGTAAACATAAGTATTGTCCTTTGAGAATTTAGAGCATGATAGGAAAAAGGCTAAGGATCTGGACAAAGATGTACTTAAAATAGTTTTTCTAAAGGAGCTAAGCACATGTGAGATGGTGCCCCGAGGGCGCCTCCCAAGGACACAGTGCCTGGCTAATGCCATTACCCCTAGCCACAAACATCTTTGGTCCTGATTCAGTTTAGGAAGACTTCTATAGCCCGGGCAGAATTCAGTCAAACACCATCCTAAGGACATCCTTGGTGATCTGGGTGTCCCGAGGCTGACTGCTGTCCTTTTCTCTTTCTCCTCATCAGGTTGGCACCCTGGTGCACCCTCTGCCTGTCCCCCACCTGAATTATGTCTCTGATGAGCCCATCCCATCTACTCTCACAAACGTCACTTCTCTCTGGGGCCAGATGTGAACCTAGACTGGGTCCTAAATCAACTCTCTGCAGTATTTCTGGACAGACGTGTTCTTTGAACAATGAACTTCATCTCCCCTCTGGTGGGAACCTGCACCCTCCACTCTCCATTGGACCTTGGCCTCAGACTTTTATCACGGCTGTTCTCTGTCTAATTCGGCAGCACACAAAGTTCTAAAATCAAGACAACAATACTCATCTTCAAAAACGAAAAAAATAAATGTTTCTTATTAGTGTTGAAGTAAATTAAAATGGAGACTTGACCTGAAGAATTCCTGAACCGACAAAACCAGCTGGGCCTCCCCAGTGACTCCAACCTTGCTTGATGTGCAAATATACCCAAAACTTAACTTGGACTGTTTATTGTAAATGTCTGTACTAAAGACAAACAGAACCCTTACGGACCATCAGGCAGAAGTGGCCAACAAACCTGTAATTATATAGCTAAGGACCTTCTGATGAGACTTACCAAATAAGGCAACTGTATAACCGTCACCAGTCAAGTATTTTATTTACTTTACCTCCATGGACATCCTAGGAAGTGTCTTCCTCATGCTGCCTCAGAAATTCCAGAACCAGTTCCGATTTGCAGATGCCTGATTTGTGAATCTCTGCTTACTCAAATAAATGTTTAAGATTTTTGCTATAGCTTAGTCTACTTTTTAACATTCCCAGGTAGGCCGTAAAAGCCTACACAGAGACATCCTTCCTGTTGGCCAGGGGCATTTTAGAAGACGCTTCCTGTGATTAGATGCTGCAGGGTTGCAGAGATGTTTGAAAATAGTAAAGCCAAGGAGTTGCTGATGGGAAGTCAGATTTCCTTATGGACATCAAGACGTCTCCTGGTGAACTCTGGCTAGAAGAGAGTTGTTTATCCCCCAAATTATGAGATATGGGGGCAAAGGATAAGCACTCCTTCCATTAGGCATGCGGTGTAGAAATCTGAAGAGCAAAGTCAGTGATGAAACAGGCATCTTTGGATGGATGTGGCATCTTAGACTTGTCTGCAGGGAGCAACAGCAACAGACTATGCAATTTAAAGTTATTAAGGAACTGAAAACAGGCAAGTTAGTGTAAAAAACCCATCGGGTTAATGTTCTGCACGTACCTTGCTTATTTCTATCCCTGCTATGTTCATATCAAATAGGTACTATTAATGCATTTTTAGATATTAAAGAAAAACTGAGGCTAAGGAAAGTATTATATATATAATATGTAATATATACACATAAGCTCACACAGCTGTTGGGAACAGTATTCCACTGTTCAACACCAGGTCTGTCTGAGCTACTCCAGGTGACATGATTACACCACAGACCCTAACAGCCCTGGAAAGTTTGGCACAGAAGTGACCCTATCATGTTTAAAACCTCTGTCTACTGAGGCTACTGAGGGACTTTGTTTCTAACATAAAGGCATCAAAATAATAGTCTAAGTTCCCCTAGTCTTAGAAAAGATATGTTAACTGTATTTATTTTGAAATGTGCAATGTTATTTGACATTATAAATAATTCATGTCCATTTTCATCTTTGTTGTGAAGGAACCTGTTCCCAGGAATATGCATTTGCACCCTGTTCTACATCCTGCCTTCTCTTAGACCAGGGGTTCTCAACCTGGTTGAGGGTCCTGATGCTGCGACCCTTTAATACAGTTCCTCGGGCTGTGGTGACCCCCAACCATAAATTATTTTCATTGCTACTTCATAAATGTAATTTTGCTACTGTTATGAATCATAATGTAAATATTTGGTATTCAGGATGTATTTAGGCGACCCCTGTGACAGGGCTGTTCAACCCCCAAAGGGGTCATGACCCACAGGTTGAGAACCGCTGTCTTAGATCTACTCTCACTCCCATTCTTCTCAGGGAGGAGGGGGGTGTTGTCTCTTTTTTATACCTCTTTTTAATCTTTAAGGTTCTTAATTTCCTCACTCTCTTGCCTCCTGTTTTAGGAGCTGTTAAATAGTATTTTCCGGGACTTGTCTTTTGCCCCTATCCTGATGAGAAGCTGCACCACCAGCATCTCCCATTTCTTGGATTTTCTTTCCCTGTTTCCTCATGAATGGATAACACTCCAGGATACACCTGCGACCTGAACACACCCTCTTGTCAGAGGACACAGTGTTGCTGGAAAGGCATCAGTGGTGCACAGATCGAAGCACTGCTTGATTCAGATGTTTAAAGCTGTTTGTCACCTGACAGCCAAGACGCTCCAGTTGTCAGCTTCTACCTCTCTTCATCATACACATTCATATCCCAAAGCGGCTTCATTTGGATATTTTAAAACAATTCCAAAAGTTGCTCTTAACTTGACTCACCAAAGTGGCCCTTTCCCAGCTAGATAATGGATCCACCACCTACCAAGTCACTTCCTTCCTAACTGTCCTCCTTTATCCAATCTGTCCATCTTCCACTGAAACAATTCAATGAGTATCATCTCACCTCTCAATTTCCATCTTTTTGTCCAAGTCTTCTTCACTTTTAGGCTAAGCTGGTCCACAACCAGCCAGCTAAATTCCCTGTTTCCAGTGTCCTCCCTGGCCACTGTAGTTACTGTTGAATGTATGTTATTGAACATACACATCTTTTCTACCTAAAACCTTGGTCAATTCTCATAGGCAACAGTGTAAAGTTTAAACTCTTCAATGAAGCAGGCCAACCCTTCTCTTCTGCCCCCAGCTTGCAGGTGCAACTCTAGCAGTCTCCCACTGACTACCCTGTTCCTCAGCCATCACACCAAATGGCTTATTTTCCTGGAAAATGCATAGCTCTTGCCTAACTCCAGGAAAAAAGAGACCTGGCAGAATTTCACACAGAGACACTGTGTATGAAATTGACCTCTGTCTCCCAAATCCCCACATTTATTTGTGCCTCTCTCGCAGCTGACTCTCGAGATGAGAGGGAGAAAGAAACTCTCTCTGCACATCTTTGAGAAAACTTGGCCATTGGTTCCTGCGCCAGGTGGTGCCTGGTTTTCATGGATGTGATGCACTGTGACGGGAGGGTCGGCCAGAAAGGAGACACTAAGAGGGCAGATGTGACGTCTGCAGCCCTCCGTGGGCTGCGGAAATCAGACCTCTCCCATGTGTCGGGGGCCACTGGGGCCAGGACCAGCTCCCGCAGCACCACAGAAACCCACAAGGGCTCTTGGACTCAACTGCACTTAATTAGTGGTTTGACAGAAACATTCTGTGCTTTGGAGTCAGTGAAAGCTGAGTATAAATCCCGGAATCCCCATTTAATTTACAGTAAGTCCCTGGGAAAGTCTTAATCAGTCTTCCTCATCCTGATTCCTAAAAGTGAGATGAGAATTGCAATTCCCACCCAGGGGTAGTCGTGAGGGTTAGAAGATGATGCCCAGGCAGGGTCCAGCACGAGATGCAAGAAAGTGGGATATTAAACATTATTTTCAAGAAATGCTAAGATGGGCACCATATTTTAAAGTCAATTTTAAGTTATTAATAACAACAAGCAATTCAATTATTTGTATATTTTTTGAGACCAACATTGTAAGATCCAAATTAGATTCAGGAAAGTATACCTAAAAATATTTATATTTAGAGTTGGTTAATAAGTTATTTTGTGTGCCTAAAAATTAATGGTGAATGTGTTACCATTCATTAAGGAGTAATTCAGAATTTTTAAACAGTTTTTTTTTAATCAGTGAAGAAAACTATTGGATATAGAAATATAAAAGTCAGCTAAAAATTTTTCATATTAATTTTATCCCTTAAAACTCTGTGTTCGATCAAATAACTTGATTCCTATAAAAACTGGGATAAGAATGATTTCATTGATGAATAACTCCAAAAACCAAAACGGCCTGGGGACTTGCTAAATGGCACTGTCCGTTTTGTGTTCCCTTCTGAGTTACAGTTCTCCTCATACAGCTGTCCATAGTTCTTTCCAGACAAATAATTTTAAAAAATAATAGTCTATTCTGGGTAAATAATAACACTTAGTAGATACCAAAAATTATAATATCAAAACAATTTCAAAAAAGAATTTTTTCAATATTTCATTTTAACTGTGAACATTATTATTATTTAGAACCTAAAATGGTAACAGTAGTTTCATCCTTTGGTGATTCTAGGACTTACATTGAGTTCATTTAAAAGTGCTTAAAACAGCACATGGCACTGATTAGGTAGCTGATAATCGTAAGCTAAAACTCAAAATTGAGCAACAGCAACTGACATCTATTTATTTTATCTAAGGTTCAAGTCTATCCTCGTGTGAGAAATTTTGTAGTAGATACGCTTTTCAGGTAAGAAGGAGAAGCTGAGAGGGTGGGAGCAGTGTCTGGGCTGAAAATTAGGAAGTGGAAGAAGTGGGTGGGGAAAGTGAGGTCGCCTCTATCTGTTATTTTGCAAACATACAACATGGACACGTATAATCTTACATAATGTATGTACATGCAAGGATGGATCTATTAAACTTTTAAGGTTTTGCTACAAGCTCTGATGCTATGAATCTCTAAAATAGAAAACACAGAAATCATTTTTATTTGGTAAAGAAGAAACCTTGGACATGCTGAGGCCCACAAAGGCAAAGATGTAAGAGACAGATCTGGACCTCGATTCCAAGCCTTAGAGTGCTAGGTCGAATTTTCTCTCACCCTTTACCACAGCTATCTCTATCTGTGATCATGTACTAATATGTGTATATTTGTGTGTACATTATTGTATATACATGCATATTATATCTGTGATCGTGTACTAATATGTGTATATTTGTGTGTACATTATTGCATATACTTGCATATTATATCTGTGATCGTGTACTAATATGTGTATAACTGTGTGTATTTTATTGCATATACTTGTGTATCACATGGAGACACACAATTATGACAATATGATGATACACATATTATTTTCCTGCCATGTGGATATATTTCCATAAAAACAGATCCATGTTGGAGAGTAAAACATTTATATTTCAATAACTACAACTTGTAAATGTAATTCAAGTGAATAAATCTCAATGTAATCAATAACACCATATTAGCCAATATGATATAGCATGGAAAACTTTAAAGGTTTCCTGGCTTGACTCCTATAGCACAGTGGTTCTGGCACCAGCCACATGCACAGGGGCTGGCAGGTTTGAATCCGGCCTGGGCCAGCTAAACAACAATGACAAATGCAACCAAAAAATAGCTGGGCATTGTGGCCAGCACCTACAGTCCCAGCTACTTGGGAGTCTGAAGCAAGAGAATAACTTAAGTCCAAGAGATTGAGGTCGCTGTGAACTGTGATGACACAGCACTCTATGCAGGGCAACATTATAAGACTCTGTCTCAAAAACAAAAGAAGTCTCAGCACCTATAGTTCAAGCAGCTAAGGTGCCAGCCACATACACCAGAACTGGCAGATTCAAATCCAGACTGGGCCTGCCAAACAATGATGACAACTATAACCAAATAATAGCCAGGCGTTGTGGTGGGCGCCTGTAGTCTCAGCAACTTGGGAGGTTGAGGCAAGAGAATGACTGAAGCCCAAGAGTTGGAGGTTGCTGTGAACGGCGACACCATGGCACTCTACCTAGGGTGACAGCTGGAGACTCTGTCTCAAAAAAAAGAGAACAGAAAAAGAAAAGAAAAAAAATTTCTCGAAACTTGGTAGATTGGATAAGCTTTCTATATTATTCTGTAGTACCTGCATTTCGTTTGAGATGATGGAATTACATATTTTCTAAAAATATGTTCTGGCTCTGATGTTCTTTCTTACAAGCCTTGTCTGATATTACTGAGTGGCTCATATCAAGTTAACATGAAAAATCCTTGCTCATGAGTTAGTTGTAAAATCTCTCCAATTAAAACTTCTTGAGAAACATCAATGATACATTTGATTTTGCGTCCTCTGCTTACAATGCCAAACACAGTCCTTTAAGTTTCTACATGCTCTGAGCAGCTGCTTTTTAAGTGATATGCTGGAAGAAATGGTCACGGCCTCTGCAGGTAGAGAATGAGGCTCTCGCTCATTTCCTCCAGTCAAGAAACGGGAGCCGGGTGAGGGGACAAAGGTCAGTGATACGAATCTCTCTCTTCATAGTGAGCATAATCCCAGATCCACTTTTCCACATGTTTCCCTGAATTCTTTCTCACCTGTTGGACACTCCGTAGAAGTGAAAGGATCATGGTTCCAAAGACAGGGTGAAAGCTTCACAATTCAGATCACATTTCAATCTACTTAAACCTCAGCCCAAAGCTTCTTAAATAGAGCCAGACACTGCAAGGAGCATCTTTCCCAAATGGAAAGTAAAATAAATCCAGTTTTACAAGAGACACAGACATTGGTTAAAAA
Source organism: Galago senegalensis (assembly GCA_963575145.1). Classification (NCBI taxonomy): domain Eukaryota; kingdom Metazoa; phylum Chordata; class Mammalia; order Primates; family Galagidae; genus Galago; species Galago senegalensis. Next base: position 19,345 of record CAUYTI010073229.1, read on the forward strand.
ATTAATCCTTAGTCCTTTTTTTCTTAAAGTGAAAGATTTAGGTGCATCAAAATGTGTGAGGTTGTAATAAAATTTTGTCTCGAGTGAAAGGGACTCTCATTCTCAGCTCTGGAATTTTTGTCTATTTCCCTCTGTGGCTTTGGAGAGTCCCTGGGCCACAGGCATCGCCGTGTGCTCTGGTTATGAGCACCATGACCGTGTTCTCCATGTGGCAAGTGCTGCAGGCTGCACTCGTCCCCTGTCTACAGTGGCTGTTTCTACACATCACACATGACCGCGCTTCATACCATTCAAACCTGGTGACTTTGTAAAGCCCCAAGCACAGGAATCAATCAGCGGGAGTGTTTCCCTCTGTGGCCAGAGCAGCAAGAGCCAAGAGAAAACTAAGAGAAGCCAATACGGCCTCCAACCTGGGGGTGAGTCGCCCTGGAGTGGGGGAAAAAAAGTCAGGTGTCACCAGGATATAAAAATAAAACAAGGCATCCCAGCTGAGAATGAGCCTCCTGTGGGTCTGGCCAGGCCATGTCCGGGTCTGATTGGTGAGCAAAGTGGGGAGGTCCTCGGTGTGCTCCCCTCGTGTGGAGGGAACAAGTGCCTCCCTCCGTCTCTGCCTCTGGTGCTTCATCTGCATCCAGGTTCCGCCACCAGCCGTGGCTGCCTTTCCACCAGCTCCAGTATCTGGGAGAAAAGCAGGAAAACAGAGACAGGGTCAAACCCTTGGGACTCAAATGCTCAGGACAGGGCCCCAGCCCCGCCACCTGCCAGCTTTGGACAAGTAGCTTAAATTCTCTGTGTCTGTTTCTCCACCTGTGACACAGCAGGATAGGGATGTTTGCTCTAAATGCCTATCAAAAAGACTGAGTCCCTCCAAGAATTCTCTGTGATGGACTGACAGCTGCTTCATTCCGATGGAGTGTTGTTTCCATGAAAACAACAGTCAGTTACAGGTGATGGCCTTTGAGAGGGGAATGTTTCAGTTTTTAGAAAGAAGTTTGCATAGCAAATGGCTTTCTTAAAGAGAGTGCATAAAATAATGTTTTCACCTAGATAAGTTAATTAAGGAAAAAAAGCCTGTGGGCCGGGAGTGGTGGCTCACGCCTGTAATCCCAGCACTCTGGGAGGCTGAGGCACAGGGGGATGGCCTGAGCTCACAGGTTTGAGACCAGCCTGAGCCAGAGCAAGACTCCATCTTTAAAAAAGCAAGGCATCGTGGTGGGCACCTGTAGTCTCAGCTACTTGGGAGGCTGAGGCAAGAGAAACGCTTAGGCCCAAGAGTTTGAGGTTGCTCTGAGCTAAGACTCCATGGCACTCTACCGAGGGTGAGCAAAGTGAGATTCTGTCTAAAAAAAACAGAAAAGAAAAATGCATCAGCTAATTGAACACACCTCTGCTCTTAAAGGCAGAAAAGCAGCAGATCTTCCAACAACGTTGTTGGGTTTGATGTTTCTTAAAAATTGATGAGAAAAGTATTGTTTCCCAGCCAGGGCTGCCACCCAGGCAGAGTTGGCACATTCTTCCCAAGCCCGTGAAGGTTTATCTGGATCCTTCAGTTTCATCCCAGATCCCAAAGCTGTGAAAATGAGTAGCCTGGTGTGTCCACATGTTCCTGGGGTGTGGGACTGTGAGGGGGGGTGTGTGAGCGTGAGTGTGGGTGTGTTTCAGTGTGTGTGTGTGTGAGTGTGGGGGCATAGTGTGCATGAGTGTGTGACTGGGGTGTGTGTGCACATGACCACATGTCAGCAGGTGTGTATAGCGTGTGTGACTGTGGTGTGTGTGTACACAGGTGTGTTGCTGTAGTGTATGTGACTGGTGTGTATACGTGTGACAGTGTGTGAGTGTGGGTGTGCATGAGTGCTGACGTCTATATGACTACAGTCTGTGTGAGTGTGGTGTATGTGGGTGTGTATGTATGTGTGTGACTGTGGTACATATGTGTGCATGTATGTGTGAGTGTGATGTCATGTATGTGATGTGGGGATGTGGGTGTGTATGTGGGGGGAGTGTGAATGTGGTGTATGTGTGTGTGTATATGTATTTGTGTGTGACTGTGGTGTGTGTGTGCGTGTGTGTGCATATGTGAGTGTGTACCCTGCCATGGGCTTCTACCCTGCACTGCCTGGGATGGGCTCCAGCCACTCCCAACCTAACTGCAATCACTGGCTCAATAATTATCTGAACTAGTTTTTGCCAACCATTCTTATATGTATATACAGCTTGCGTTATCTCCGTGTTCAATATTAAGAGGATTGCTGGTCTTTATTTTGCAGCTCAGAGATGTGTTTGTGATAGATGCTCTGTGCGCTTTGCACCCATGGGGTTGTGGTGAACAGGATGGCTGTGCACCTCTCCATGGGGCTGTGGTGAACTGAACGGGCCAGCTGTACATGTGTCCATAGGGCTGTGGTGAACTGAACGGGCCGGCTATGCACGTGCCCATAGGGCTGTGGTGAACTGAACGGGCCGGCTGTGCACCTCTCCATGGAGCTGTGGTGAACTGAACGGGCCGGCTGTGCACCTCTCCATGGGGCTGTGGTGAACTGAACGGGCCGGCTGTGCACCTCTCCATGGAGCTGTGGTGAACTGAACACAGCTGTGCACCTCTTTGTGGGGCTGTGGTGAACTGAACTGGCCGGCTGTGCACCACTTCGCCTAAATGAACGTCTCGGCTCCCAGGAGCCTGTGGCGAGGACTCATCACAGGTGTAAAGTCTAATTCATCATGAAGAGCCCTTCTACAGCCCAGTCATAACAAACTCCATCTCCTTGTAATAGACAGAGCCACCCTGGGCAGCAGGGACTGTTTGATTAGAGTAAACCTCCACCCAGGAGCGAGCACAGAGCTCCTGGATCATCTCTGGGGGCAGCACACACTCCTTCTGGGGTGCGTAGTATATAATGTGACATGCTATCGTGTGGTCTGGACACTTGTCACCTCTCTGTGTCTTTGTTTTCTCATCACTAAGTTACAGTCATAACAGCACTTGCTTCATAAAATTGTGAGCATAAAAAAGTTGCCACGTGAAATGTTTCTAGTTTCTAGTATAAGTAGTAGGTATTTTTATTGTACCAATTTTAAAGAATTTGATGGTTAGCAAGTTTAGCTGACTTGTCGGAAGTTGGCATTAAACCACTGCTGAGTTTCAGCCCTTAACAATCACATCCCTCACCCAGGTGAGTACAGCGTTTTCAAATTACTTGGGGAATTTTTACTTAGGTTTTATATCTGGATGACAATTTGTTGAGCCAGAACGGCAACTACCCTTCTCCTCTCATCAGGGTCTGCGAAGAACATACAGGATAAGTAGAAGTCACCCGGTCCAGACCTGTGACGATGACTTCAAAAGGTGGGGGCGATAATGAAAAAGTAAAATCTCCAGGACCCAAGACTATTTTTTAAAAACCAAATAAAAGATCTGCCAGATAAGCAGAACCAGGACCTGGGGGCCCCCGTCGTGCTGTGTGTGTGTGGGGGGATGTGACACAATGGGGAGGGGCTGTGTCACAGGATGGGGAGGAGGCACTGTGTGGAGGTGGCCGTGTGATACAATGGGGAGGGGGCCATCTGGCACCATGGGGAAGGCCATGTGACACAATGGAGAGGGGACCATGCACTAGGGAGGAAGAGACATGAATTCAACTCTGGCCTCCTCTGTGCTTGACTGAGGCCTGAGCCGCCCCCATCACCTCCCGCCCAGCAGCTGCGTCCGAGGTGCCCTCTGAGCTGCTGTGGCAGAGCTGTTTTAAAGAGCAAAGTTATGGTGAACGCACTGATCAGATTCTGGAGTGACCTACACCAGAAGGGGCTGAGAACTGAGGCCCAGGAACTGAACCAAAGCCTGAGCCTAAGGACGGCTCCCAGGGAAGGATAGAGGCAATGGAGCTGGAACCTGAGAGCTCCACCAAGCAGGGCCAGGGCGAACACCAGAGCTTTGTCAATGAAGAGCAGGGGAGAATTGGGGGCTTGGGGTCATTATAAAACTGGTTTGGGTAGCCTGTGTGTAATGACATCAGTAGGTCATGCCAGTCACAGTGACACTTAGTAGATGAGAACCATTACTACCCTCATTACAGAAATGCAGTACGACAAAACTCACAGTGGAATGAACAAGGTACTCCAATGTCACAAAACGGGAGAATCTTGGTAATCACTCAGTAGGAGGGGAGCCAGTAAAACTCACGGGAGGGCAGCTTCTCAGCAGAGTCCTAAATAGGGTTAGGGTCTCCTAGATTATGTGTATATTATACATGGATTAAGCTGAGAGTGTTTCAGACTCCCTCCCTCCCAAAAAGGAGCATAAGGAAGATAGTAAGTCTTGATTTAAGGCAGTGGTTCTCAACCTTCCTAAGGCTGAGACCCTTTAATACAGTTCCTCATTGTGGGGGTCACCATGTGAGGAACTGTATTAAAGGGTCACGGCCTTGGGAAGGGTGAGAACCACTGGTTTAAGGCTTATTGTCTCTCAGGAGACAGCAAGTTGCCCAAGGCAAAAATTTCCATAGGAATCTTACATGGAGCAAGATTTGACTACAGGAGGATCTAGGAATGGATAGCATTATTTGATTATTAATTTTTTTTCAGCTTTATTGAGATATGATTGAAAAATTAAAAAATTATATGTATACATATGTACGGTGGTCAGAATATTATGCTTAGTATAATGATTCTCACAAACTAACATATCCACCTCGCATGGTTACCCTTTTTTTGAGCATGGTAGAAATACTTGAGATGCACCTACTCTCTTAGCAAATTTCGGGTACATGATACATTGACTACAAGTCACTCTGTCATTAGCATTTATCTGACAGAAGAGTACTCATGCCACATCTCCTTAGTACCACACATTGTTTTATAGTTTACAGATACATCCGTGAAACACCAGAAAAGAACCGAGGCAATATCAGAAAATGAAGGCCTGAGAGCGTCATTCAGCTAAAGGAGACTGCCAAACCTCAAGGGTGGCTGAAGTCCTCCATGTGGAAGAGATAAACCACACACTCCACTCTCCATCAGGGACAGGCGCCTGCTGGTCACTGCAGAAAGTGGGAGAGACAGGGGCGGGTTTGCAGAGGACACGGCCTGCGTCTTCCCCATCTTAATCTTCTGACACACAGCTTTAGCCCTGTTATTTCTTCCCACAAACATTTAGTGGCTTTTGACCTCTGTAAAATAAATCCAAAGAGGTGCCCAGGTCGTACTGATTCACTCAACAACAAATGCATTGATAAGTGCCTATATTTATAGTCTTTTCAAAACATCGTGTCCTTCTCACCTTTCTACAGTAGGTGATCAATCTTGTCTATTTAAAATACCTTCCTACAAGTTTAACTGATCACTCTTGTCTTTTGCTTGACACCAGTGCTTCTTAATTTAGGCTACACATTGGAACGACCTGGGGAGCGTTAAGAAATACTGCCACGTGGGGTGAGGTTTGGGCTTCGGGATATTCAAAAACCACCCAGGTGATTCTGTTGCACGGTCAGGTTAAGACCCGCCGCTCAGAGCTCAGATGGAATCTCGGCTCCACACTGCAGTGCTCCCGAGCCTGGCACCATGAGTGACGGCTCCTGCTTCTGCCTTACCTCGGTGGGGATGCCCCAGGAATACTGAGCACAGCTGGTGTCACAGTACAGTTATTTATGGAAGGAGCACTGGGTCAAATCAGCAGGTTTACAATCTGGATTGATCACTTCTACTACAGCAGTCTCAGAAAAGTGAATCTCTGAGACTTCGTTTTCTCACTTATAAAACAACTCAGTGTTGACCTTACCACTCAGGCATGCATTTTGAAAGTCAGCCCCTGGTCTTCCAAACTCATTTACAGTTTTCAGGAGAGCAGAAGCCGTATCACACACTGCCTGTGCTCTACACAACAAGGGAGCGCTTCCCTTAACCCAGAGGCCTTATTTCTCCACCAAACGCTTCTCAAGGAAGCTCTCCCCTCCATTGCTTTGGCTGTCATTGAAAGCACAATATACGTCTTTACCTCCCTCGACCTCTGTGAGCTACCCCTGGGCAGGTGGCCTGCGGTGGGCACTGTGGTCGTCTCTTCACACGCACAGCACATGTTCAGATACAATCACAACTCTCAGTGGTGGGTATTAAGTCATCCAGTGTCTGTTGGTGGGCTGGTTTGCAAACTTGTCCTGTTTGCCCATAATTTTTTTTAATAAAAAGAGTTATACTGGGTGGTGCCTGTGGCTCAAAGGAGTAGGGCACAGACTCCATATACTAGAGGGGCTGAGTTCAAACCTGGCCCCGGCTAAAAACTGCAAAAAAGAGAGAGAGAGAGAAAGAGAGTTATACCAACAAAATAGCATCAAGAAAGAGCTCCATGGAGTAGCAAAATTGTTGATAATGCTATAAAAATAAATAAACATTTAAGACGTCTGGAGATGGTACTAGGTATAAATAGCAAATGCCAAAAACATTTGTTCTTGTTCTAGTATGTTTAGAAAAAAACAAAGGTAAGGAAGGCCAGGGTCTGCAGTATTTGAAACAAGGCAGCTCCATCTCTGTCAGGTAGAGACTCTGAGTTGCCATAGCAGCCACAGGGCCCCTGCCCCACTCACGGCAGGAGGCTGGCTCCCGGGAACACGAACACATCTCAGCCTACCCCAGCTCCATTTTCAGAGCGTGAGTTTCAGGGTCTGAGTACACCCACTCACGGAGCAGAGGGTCTACCTCAAGTGTGGCAGTGAGGACACCACCCCCCGAGTATCCTGTGTACCAGGTCACCAGGTGGTGGTCCCAGGCCAGTAGAGACAAGCTGAGGGGACCTCAGGTGACAGCCCGTGCCCCTCCCAGCACTCACCCTACTCCAGGAGAGAGTAGGGTCACCAGAAGAGAAGCTCACCATTGTCCCTGCCTGGGTAGGGGGTCAGGCTGTCTTTAATCTCTTCCTAAAGCCACCGACATTTGCCACAGGCCATGGAGAAAGTGAAGACTAAGGCCCCCACTGAGAAGGTATTTGGGGGTCTAACCATGTTACTGCCACCGAAAGACCCACACAACTCACCTGTGAGCAGTACAGGGGTCAGGGTCGCTGACACCCATGCACTTGAAAATCTGCTTATAACTTTTGTCTCCCAGACTTAATTTCTAATAGCTGACTGTCAGGAGGAAGCCTGACCAGCTGATAACATAGTCAAATAAAATATATTTTCTACATTATAAGTATTATATGTTGTATTCCTCCAATAAAGTAAGCCAAGGGAGGAAACGTTATTAAGAAGCAAATTTGGGGGAGACTACTCATTAAGAGGGGTGGGTCATGGTAAAGCTCTTCCTCCTCATCTTCACTAGGAGCTGACTAAGGAGCAGGGGAGGAGAGGTCGGTCTTGCTCTCCTAGGAGTGGCAAAGGCAGAAGGAAGTCCAGGCAGGAGAGGACCCCTGCAGCTCCCACACTGTCATTCACCGGCGAGTGTGGACTGAACAGCTGGGTGTCCTCCCAACGTCAGAAGGAATATCAGACACAGACCTCACAAAGGGACCCCGTCAAGAAGATGTGATCTCCCAAGCAGATTGGCAAATGTCCAACAGGCACCAGAAAAGATGCTCGATGCCACTGGTCACCAGGGAAACGGGAACCAAAACCACAATGCGACACCCTGTTTCACCCACGAGACTGGCTAGAATCTGAAAGTCAGAAGAGTGTTGGCCAGAGTGTGGAGAAGTTGGAGCCGGTGCGCTTGCTGGTGGCAAAAGCCTTCAGATGGCAGTGCGTTTGTCCCTAGAAAAGGACGGCAGTGCGTCTGTCCCTAGACTGATTAAAGGCAGAGTTAGCTATGACCCCCTAATTTCCCTCCTAGGTATTTGCCCAGGAAAGCATCCATGCAAAAGCACATGTATGTGCGCAGATGGGCACGTCATTCATAATATCCAGGGAGAAAGTAACTCACAAGTCTATTAACAGGCGAGTGGATAAGCCGAATGTGATGTGCAGATAGCACGAGCTGTTATTTGGCTGTGAAAGAGGAGATATGCCTGATGCACGTTGTCATGTGCGTGAACCTCAAACACCAAGCTAACGGGGAAGCCGGTCATCAGAGGCCGCGCGGCTTATGATTTGGCTTATAGGCGTTGTCCACATTAGAGGTATCTATGACCAGCGTCCAGCCCTGCTCACTCAGAGCTGAGGTTGGGGACAACAGGGATGAAAATATTCAGTGCTGGTGGTGCTGGTGTCCATGGCTGTGAATGTAATAAAATCCATTGAATTGTACACTTTACTCACGGAATGTTATGGTATGTGAATGAAGATTACCAGAGGCTGGGATTAATAAAGCCGTTTTTTAAAAAAAGAAAAGCAGATTGGATTTAAGGATATCAAAAGAAAAAAAGAAATAGTTGCCAAGATTGTGTTAAATGGAAAAAATATGTATTATTAGGGGTTCTGCAAAAGTTCCAAGGAAAGCCTTCAGAGCCTGGTGTCCACCTGACCCCTCTGGGGCAGAGGAAGGGGGATCGGGTAGGAAGAGCCGTAGACAGCAGCCCTGGGGATGACTCACCAGACCACAGAGGAGCCGCAGGACCTGGAGGGCCACTCGTGAGTCCCGGGGGGCAGACAGCTCTCCTCCTGTCATCTCCCCCAGTCACTGGGAGCTCCCTGGGCTGAGCATGACTTGAGTTCAAACGCTACTGTGGATTCCAAAGGGGCCGGTGCCAGAGGCCTTCAGCTATCTGCACTTCCTGAGCCGATCCTGATGAAAACAGACAGTAAAGCCCCATCATGACTATACCAAGTGTATTCTCTACATCCCAAATCAGAATACATGAGTTGAGTAGTTTGTTTTGATTCAGGAAATTATGTAGCAAATTTTAGATGCAAAGTTTAGAAATACTCCTCCTAGCAAGGCGTTAGAGCATTAGAGCATTCTAAAGAACGCCGACCGCTTGGGCAGGCACAGCTTGAACAGCATTCTCGCCCGACTTCTTCATGGGAACTCGTGGAAGAGTGTTTGACCAATCTGCTGTGAATTTAAGGCATATGAAGAGTTCAGATCCCCGCGGCATTTGCGTCCTCCACATTCAATGCCCTTTATTTATGGGTGTTGACTCTAAAGGTCTTTCTCTTCCAGATTTTCCACTGGTCCTGAAGATATTTATAACAATAACTAAGATGTAGCAATTTTGATTTGATTTTTTTCTTTGAGGCGGAGTTTCTCCCAGTTGCCTGGGGAAGAGTGCTATGGTGTCAGCTCCCAGAAACCACCTCTGACTCCTGGGCTCAAGTGACTGTCCTGCCTGAGCTTCCCCAGTGGCTGGATTACAAGCACCCACCATGCCACACAGCTAATTTTTTTATATTTCAGTAGACAAGGGGGCTTGCTTTGCACAGGCTGGTCTAGAACTCCTGAACTGATGATGGTGATTGCAGCATGCTGGCTTTCCAGCCAGGGTGCTGTCCTTGAAGGGGACTGAGGTTTCTCTCATCTCAGAGAGGAACTTTGCCTCTTTTAGTTATCCCTCCTCTATCCCCCTCTCTCCCTTCACCCTCAGCCCTACAGCCCTACCCACTAACTAGAGTGATTTATGTCTTTGGGGCTTAGCCCCTCAGGACACAGTATCCACCCACCCAGGCCTCCCAGAGTGCTGGGATGAACCCCCACACCCCAACACCATTCTGGTTTTTCAGAAACTGCCTATGTCAGTGACCAAGCTCTTACGTCCCAGCTCCAAACCCAGTCTCAGGTGCCGGCTTGGGACTCTGCAGATCACGTCCTTTGCTAGGCCAGCTGGCTCTCAATTCAGTTTTGCCAAAAGTCTGTGCACGAGTGGGACAGGCTGAAGAGGTTTTCCTGTTTTGTGTCTTTCCTCCTGTTCCCTTGAACACCACGCTAAAGCAGGTCACTGCCCCTGCTCCTGTCTGCAAAGCCGGTGACCATGGCCGGCAGAGCTCCGGTGCGCAGCCAGCCCCCCAGCCCCTCCCCTCCCCCCGCCCCCGTCTCCTCACAGTCCCAGCACAGCCTCGCAGGGGCCTGTGCTCCAGTCCGGGCACGGCTCCTCCAGATGTTTAGATCAGTAGGTACATGTCTCCTTTTTAGTTCTGCCAGCAGTTGCCGTCTTTGTGTCTTAGTGGGTATCATTTTCTTTTTTTCGGTTCCCCCACTTCATTCTTAATAAAAACCTACTGAGGTTCCCTCTATTGTAATCATATTCAATTCTGTCCTATACTTCCTATTAACACACCTGGTATGATTTTAAGTTTCTCATCAGCCCATGATAAATATGTTACTTTACACAAAGGCTCCAATTTTCCCAATTACTCATTTTAAATATGTATCATCCCTGTTATATACATGAGCCACAAGACTTGCAAAAATTGTCACTTACTCAGATCTGGTTAGTGGGAGAGCTGGATCCACACCTGTCTGGGAGGGGATGGGGAGCCTCCCCCATCACCGTGACAGAGCATCTCCTGAGACAGACGGAGCTTCTGGGTTTCCAGAAACAGTTTGCTTCTTTTCCAGAAGTTTTCAGAACCAATTGTTACTCAGTCCTTTTTCCACTCCATCAACTGTGTGTTTGTTTTCACGTAGCATTCTGCTGCCTGCCACTCACATTTTCATGGTCTTAGCACAAACGATGCAGAGAAAACACAAATCCTAAACCCTAAATAAAACATTTTTTATTCAGTAATACAAACATCTCAACTTCTCCCTAATGTGTATGCTTTCTGAGGAGATGAGACATTTGTACTTTATTGGAAACCTCATTCAGGCGCACACAGCCGTGTCCTCCAGTGGACAACCTCAGTCCCCTTCAAGGACAGCAGCCCTGGCTGGACAGCCAGCATGCTGCAATCACCATCCTCAGTTTAAACATTTTCATCATCTCAGAGAGAAACTTTGCCTCTTTTAGTTATCCCTCCTCTATCCCCCTCTCTCCCTTCACCCTCAGCCCTACAGCCCTACCCACTAACTAGAGTGATTTATGTCTTTGGGGCTTAGCTCCTCAGGACACAGTACACAGATGGAATTAGACGGTAAGCTGTGTTTGGTGACACTGTCTCTCATGTAGCAGAATGTTTTCAATGTCCACTCCTGTTTCGGCAGGTTACTACTTCATTCCTTTAGTGACTAAGTAACATTCTGTTGCATGGACAGAGCACTTTTTCTTACCCGTCCATCAGCTGAAGGATGTGTGGACATTTGAAATGCTTCCAGCTCCCGGCTCTCATAAGCAATGCTGCTACAAGCGTTCCCGCAGAAGGGCTGGTGTGGGGATGTTTTTCTCTTCACGTATATATAAATCTAGAAGCAGAATTGCTGGCTCGTATGATAATGTCTCTGTGATCATTTAAGGATGGGCCAGTCGTGGCTGTAACATTTCACATTCCTGCTAGCGACGCACGAGGGCTTTACTCTCTCTCCACCTTTGTCAACGCCTGTTGTTACGAGGCTCTGTGACTACGCCGTCCCAGTGGGTGTGAAGCAGCCTCTCGCTGTGGTTTCCTGTAGTCTTCCTGCAGTCTAACAGCACTGAGTCCCTCTGCACTTGCCCCTTGTCAACTCCTGTTACACTCGAAGCTCTGACGATTCAGTCTCTGTCTCACTTTTGTCTTACATTGGGCTCTTTGCTCTCTTAGGGAGTCGGGAGTGTTCTTTACATGTTTGGGGAACAAGTCCCTCATACATAGATGCTCTCAAAATAGTTTCTCCCATTCCAGAAGGTGCCTTTTTACTTTCTTTTTTTATTGACTCATATATACATAGATGATGAATACATTTATGACTTTGTGGGATTCAATGTGTTGATTACTTATACAAATTGGAGTGCTTACATCCTTCTAATTTACACAGCTTTCACCTCATTTACGTAATCACAGTGTTTAGACATTGGTGTTCAATACTTGATAGATCTGACTTGTCCCCTTGCAGTATGCTCCATAGGTGTGGTCCCACCATTAACCCTCCCTCTATCTAACCACCCCCCTCCCTTCCCATCCCCCTCCCTTCCCTCCTTCATCCTGAGCTATAGTTGTGATTCATCTCTTATATGAAAGTGTGAGCAATTATAAATTGATTCATAGCAGTACTGAGTACATTGGATATTTTTTTCCCATTCCTGAGCTACTTTACTAAGAAGAATATTTTCCAGCCCAAGTGCCCATCGGCCCATGAATGCATTAATAAATTGTGGTGTATGTATACCATGGAATACTATGAAGCATTAAAAAAAGATGGACACTTTACCTTTTTTATGTTTACATGGATGGAGCTGGAAAATATCCTTTTTACTTTCTTGATGGTGTTTTGAAATGCAAAATTTTCAATTTCAACAATATGTATTTATTTTTTTAACTTTAATTGGTGTGTGTTCAGTATCACATGTATTTATTTTTAACTTTAATTTGTGCTTTTCAGTATCATATCTAGGACTCCTTTGCTAAATTCAAGGTCATGAAGATTGATTTTTATTTTTCTTCTAAGTATTTAATGCATTTTGATTTCAAATTTGGGTTTTTGATCCATTTTGGGTCAATTTTTGCATATGGTGTGAAGTAAGAGTCCAACCTTATTTGCTTGCAAGTGGCTCTATAGTTGTCCCAGCACCATTTTTTGAAAAGATTCTTCTTTTATCCTTGGCTGTTACTGCTCACTTGCAGAAATCATTTGACCATAGACACGTGAATTTACTTTTGGACTTTCAGTTTTATTCTGTTGCCAGTACCACACTACCTTAGTTGCTATATGTTTGTAGCAAGTTTGAAATTATAAAATATTCATTGTGTTACTTTGTTTTTCTTTTTAAAGGTTGTTTTGGCTATTCTGGGCCCCCTGGAATTCTACACAAACCTTAGAATCAGCTTGTCCATTCCTATGCAGGCGCCAGGTGGGATTCTGATGAGAACTGCGTTGAATCTGTAGATCAGTTAGGGGAATATTACTATCTTAACAATGTAAAGTCTTTGATCGATGAACATGAAGAAACTTTTCTGATTATATACATTTTCTTAAATTCTTTCAACCATATTTTATGGTTTTCAGAGTATAAATTTTGCCCTTTTTTGTTAAATGTCTAAGTCTTTTATTCTTTTTGAAGCTATTGTAAATTAAGTGTTTTCTTAAGTAACCTTTTGCTTTTAGAAAACGAAAGGTGACTTATTGCAATTACACACAAATACAATTGCCTTGCATATCTCAACCTCACTGCACTCATTTTTAGTTGTAATAGGCTTTTTCGTGGATACCTTAAGATTTCTGTATAAACGATCATACAAATAGAAATAGTTGAACTCCTTTCTTTTCCTTGTAGATGGCTTTAGGGTATTAAATATGAAACATCCGATTTTGAATCAAAAATGTAGTTTATTACATTCCAAACAACAAGCAGTACAATTCATCAAAGTCTGCACCTAAACTTTTGACATGGTGTTTCCATCTTAACGTAGCTGGTTCAAGCCAGCAGCAAAGAAGCCTGGAAAGCAAGGGGTAATAAAATCATGAAAGGCGTTTTCCATAGTGTGTTGAAGATTTAATATTTTCCTTGTAAGAAGTGGTTGAAATCCTGGAGGAAGTTTCAGTCAATGGCACCAAGTCTGGAGAGTACAGTGGCTGACAGGTTCCAAGTGCAGCTTCTGTAGTTTGAGCAGCATTGTGTGTGTGGCAGGTGGCCAGGGATTGTCTCCCAGAGGATTGGCCTGTCTCTGTTGACCAGTCTCAGCTGATTAATCCCAAGCATCCTCATCAGATCACCCAGCTGGTTCCAGCACACGGAACCAAATGACCAGGTTTCATGAAGCTGTAGTGGATAATACCAGTGCTGGGCCACCAAACAACACCATTAGCTTTTGTGGTGAATATTCAGTCCTGGACTGTGTTTCAGCCCTTCATCCTTATCTACCCTTTGTGCTGAAAGCTTGTGATTATCAAAAAGAATCTATTTTTCATCACGTGGAACAATACACCACAATACAGTGTAGAAATGGTTCGTCTATATGTGGTAACAGCAAAGAAAGGCAAGCCTCAAGATGATTGCCCTTCTGATGCTCATTTAATCCGTGAGGACCCATCTATCCAGCTCCTTTACCCACCAATCTGTTTCAGATGGTCCAATATGATGAGAACAGTGACATCAAACCTTGCCGCTAATTCACAAGTCAGTTGAGATGGATCCACTTCCAGCGCAGCGGCCAGCTCAGGGTCATCCACCTTGGTCTGTGTCTCCCACATAACTGTCTTCAAGATTAAATCAGCAGAATGGAACTTCTCAAGCAGACCACACCCTGTGCGGTCATTGGCCACATCCTTCACAAACACGGTTGGTATTTCAAACTGTCTGTGCTGTTTGGTTCCATGACAGAACTAATGTTAAAAAATAACGCAAATTTTCGACTTATCCATGGTCTCACAAAATATGCTTAAAAAGAAAAAGAATGATAATCACAGGCCAAAATGTGCTTTTGAAAGACTGAGGACGTGTCTTCCCAATCAAAACGAGAATTGTCAAAGTGAAATGTCAGAGATTGCAACTGTCAAACTGAGTGTGTGAAGAAATCTGACATTTCATACTTAGTAACTTTTATCTTGACTAATTGTCTTGACTGGAATGTCCAGTTCAAAGTCGAATAGCAATAGCAGGGGTGGACATACCTATTTCATTTCAGATCCTAGGGGGTAAAATGTCCAGTCTTCAGCCACCAGAGATGATATTAGCTGTGAGCTTGGGTAGACACACTGCGTCAGTTGGGGAAAATCTTCTGGGAATTTCTTGGGTGATCTTGGGCGTCAGCGTGACTGGAGTAAGGGACACTCATATAACTGGTGGAGCACTGTTTCTGGGTGCGTCTGTGAGGCTCTTTCTAGAAGAGACTGGCATCTGGACCTCTGGGCTGAGTAAGGAAGAGATGCCTGGCCCACTGGGGGGGCAGCATCCACTCTGTTAAGGTTCAGATTTTTTAAAAGGCAGAGAAATCATAAATTCTTTCTTTCTCTCTCTCTCTCATTCTGCTGCTGCCATCGGACATCAAAACCCCAAGTTCTCCACACCTTTGGACTTTAAATCTGGTATCAGCACTCCTCTTGGTTCTCATGCTTTTGGCCTTAAACTGAGAGCTGTATCACAGGTTTCCCTGGCTCTGGGGCCTCCAGACTGTGTCACCTGGACTGAAGTCACACCACTGCCTTCCTTGGGTCTCCCACTTATAGATGGGCTGTCATGGGACTTTTCAGTCTCCACAATCACTTAAGCCAATTCCCGTAATAAATGTCTTCTCATGAAACTTTACCTGCAGACATAGATCCTGTTGGCTTGGTCTCCCTGGACAACCCTCACTAATACACCTGCTGTCCTAGTTTGTTGAGTGTTGTTTTGTTTTGTTTTATGAAAGAGTGTTAGATCTTGTCAAATGCTTTTTATGGCTCTATTGAAATTGCATTCAGCACTATGAAAGATTACAATGAAACTCATATATTTTCTAACAATCCTTTCCTTCTCATGTTTTAGATTCGCAGGCCAGTAGGCCTTGGTGATGAGAAGCTTATAACTTTTAACTAACTACTTTAGTAGAAGTAGAAGTTTTTGGGTTGTTTCTCAGAAATGGAAGAATTTCAGGAAAAAAGAGGAGGTCAGATTCCAAAGTGCCCTGTAGAGACTTGCTGACAGCAGGACTCACCACCCACCACAGCCTGCCCCCCCACACCTGGCCCCTCAGTAATTTCACCACCACTTTCCTCAGGGCCTGCGGCCTGTCCTGCCTCTCTATTATGGCGAGAGATGAGTTTGAGGCCACATGTCCTGTTCTTAGTCAGATCTCTTTCAAATTAGAAATGATGTTTTCCTCGGCAATCCTTAACTGCCGCAGTCATCGGTTCTCCGCAGGGGGTAAAACTAGGCTGAAGGCTGAAACCCGTGGTTTCCATAACAAAATGTTCATGTGTTATATTTAAAATTCTTCAGAAATTGTGTACTATATTAATTGAAACTGAGATATTATAATCCCAGCTACTCAGAAGACTGAGGAGGAAAGATCAGTTGACCCCAGGAGTTCAAGAGACCAGCCGGGGCAACATACTGAGATTCCCTCTCCTCTCCTCTCCTCTTCCTCTCTCTTCTCCTCTCCTCTCATCTCCTCAGAACGTCATAGCTGCCGTTCTCAGCAGCAGCAGAGTCAAGACGTGGATGCAGACTGGTCACAGAGTGTCCTTGGCCCTGGCAGGGCCACCCTCACTCTGCTGTCTCCTTTGCAAGGCAGGAGCCCAGGCTCAGAGCCACGAGGGCCGGAGACAGGGCTGGAATCCAGCCAGTGTCCGTCCCCCCAGCTCCAGTGAGTCTCTGCTGCTGTGGGCACGGAGCTGTTCATGAAGTCGTGAAGAAGCAGTGAGGCAAGCTGCACTCTTCTGGATACATAACAATAAATAAATGGCCACACATAAAAGACTTCGGGCTCTGCACTTATCTTAAGAGCTACGGGGAGGGAAAGGTTATATTTCTTCAAACTCAGGTGTCCCCATGGTGACACAAAAAAATCCTTTCTACTCTGCAAACCATGCTGGTGCTATCAAGACCCCCCAGAAAATGTTTGCCTGTTTATAATCTAAGGTTAAAGGAAAATAGACACCTATATAGGATGCTTTGGAATGTTTACTTTTGAGAGCTTTTACCTGGGAAAATGACTGTTATCTGGTTCCCTGTGATCTTTCTCTCGAGGGCAGATGGAGGAGCTGTTACGGACCAGCTCTGTGCAGGGCGATCGCCATCTGGGAGGCGTCTGGCTGTAGTGAACTCCCGGTAGCAAAGCCCTGCACCCTGCACCGCCTCCTTGCATGGACAATGAAGGCAAGGGTTTCAGTGACACACGGCAAACAACCGCAGGGGCACATGGTCAGAACGGTGAGGTGAGTCACAGGCGGGTCTCAGACAGACCTGGTTGTATTTACATCAAGTGTCAGCAGTCCCAGGAAGTCCACACTTACTATATAAAAGTCCTAACAATCTAGTTGTCAACAAACTGTAAATCAATGTAGCCAACAAGGAACAGAAACATAAATATTATTTCTTATTTTCCTAACATAGTAGATATAATTGTTTCTGTTGTTATATACTTTATAAACATATAACACAATAATATATTTTTTAAAACAAGATTAAGAAGAGAGCCTTGTTGGACTGTGGTATTCTTGACCACGATAACTTGCCAACATCAGTTAGTGCTACGTGCTGAACAAATAATAGCTCAAGGACAAGAAATGGGGCTGGGACGGTGTCAACACCAGGACCGCATGCAGAATCACTTGCTCTTCCTTTGTGATTGCCCAGGCGATGCCACCTTGCTTTGGTGACCCTCGACACGCCCAGTTTCTGCCATGTGCCGTCACCCACCCCTTTCATCAAGAGCTTGGAGCCAGATTCTACTCCCTGTTTCTGTTCCCTTAGGCAGAGTCAAGGGGATAATCGGTCCTCAATAACCGTAAGCTCCGGTACCATTGAATCAATCACAGCAGAAATAAACACAAGTAAGGACAGTCCCTCTGAGTAGATTTTCATAAGAAGGAGGCACAAAATGGAGACGAAATTAAACATACCTGCACCAAGCACCAAGCGATCTGCAGACAAGATTACGTTTCACTTTCAGAATGGCCTCATGCAATAGAAATTATCATTTCCTTTAAAAATAAACTTGGGAAATTTGGGGTCAGAGTGGTTAAGTGACACAGGACTCAAGAAGGGTTAGTGAGATGAGAACAAAGGGTCGGGGTGCGGGAGTTGAGGACATGGGTTTGGGTTTCCCCAGACAGACAGACGAGGAAGCTTCTGGCCCTGGGAAGCAGTCAGATTTGAATCATAACTCTTCCCCTTATTAACTGGTATTTCTAAAAGCTATACAACCCCTGTGTGGCCCACTCTCTTCATTAAAATAGAGAAAATAATATTTAGCTCCAAGAGTTTTATAAATGAGATGCAAAGTGTCTACTTGGTATTTACGTTGACGGGGGCAGGAAAGTTAGTAATAAAAAACGAGACATTCTCTCCTACTCATCATTACTACAAAGATGTCATTCAAGACACGACTGAGGAGCCCAGCTCTTCAGGAGAAACACATTCTGTGTCATATAATCCTTTTAATGAGTATGATAAAATGTCTCCCTAAATTCCAAATGTTATAAAACCTCTGCAAACCTACTCTACCAAAGAACACGTAGGTAATGGATCAAATGAAATAAGACCGTTTCCCTGGTTCCCTGGTATGAGAACATGCTCCTCCTGAGACCACGTGTTTCTGCAGGGACATTTTATTGCCAGAAATCCCAGGCAGAAGCTCCAGCGACACTGTACAGCACAGTACTTATCAAATTATCTCCTAGGCTGAGTGTCCTGGTTTGGGGGCCTGTCGATTTGGGTCTCTGTAGACGCTCTTACATCTGCGTATTTCTCTCTCTTACATCTGCGTATTTTCTCACCAATCTGGTCATTGTTATAATCCAATAATCCAACACTGATGTTCCAATAAAGTCCTGCAAGTCTAGGTATTTACAAGGAAAATCCACTTCTTTAACAACAGCAACTCCAGTGGAAATGTTCCTAGGAATATAATCTTAATATAATTACAGAAAATCCCAGGGAGGTCGTTGCTGGGAGGGAAGAGAACACCAGGTAGATTGTTTCTGGACAGAAGGTAACTCGGTTGAGTAAGAAGGCCATGTACCCTGAGAAGTGCCTGGTCAGGTCATGCAGGAGTTGGCTTCTTGGAGGACATCTATACCAATATCCAGGAAGCTGTTTACAAAGGTGACTTGTGGCATCAATTCAGTGCTGGCATCAATGTCTCCCTTCCTCTAGTGTGTAGTAAGAAACACACCTATTGGTGGATTCCAGGAATTGGGTCACCATAGTTCCTCAATCCGCACAGCAGCCGGACGCCAGATGCCTGCCTTCACTGGCGACAGGGGGGCGCTCACCCTTCCAGCTCCCAAAATGCTCCCACCCTCTGCCCTATGCTACTTACACTCTCTAAAACCCAGCTTCCATTTCATGTTCAGGTGCAAGAATTTCTTGAATCTCTGGAAAAAAGTCACATTGGTGCTCTTCAGTGCACCACCAACACTGTTCTTGACGTCTTTATCCTCACTGTTGACATTTATTGGTTTAGCAGTCTATGACCAGTGCACAGTCAACACCAAATCAGTATGTCCAACTGAGAAGCCCCCTCCCTCTCAGATGGCACTGTGATAAGATGATGCTTCCACACGGACACCCAGCTCATAAAAGTGGCTTGTATTCTACATTAATTAATTCAATCTTTCAATTAAAATATTGAGGAAGCACCTGTTAGAGCCACACAGTATGCCAATCTCTGGGGAAGAAAGAATCTTTCCTATTCTAATTGTAAGGTTGGTGAAAAAAAAAAAACATTTCTTTTTTTTTATTTTTTAGAAAGTATTAACATAAAATATTTTATAGGTAAAACTTTTCATGGTTTAAATTGACTAATAGTTTTTATTACAATTATTTTTCAGAAAAAAGTATAAAGTTTGTTTGTTTGTAGATGAAGGCATGTAGAGGGTTCATTTCCTCAAAGATACAGAAAGCCTTTCAGGTTTTATGAGAATACATCACCTGGAGCCTGGGAGGAAGGCACCTCCACCATCTACTGTCATGGAGGCGTCCACATTCGGACTGAACGGCAGTGACCACTGCTCCTGGGAGTTCTCTGGATGAACGTCATTACTCTACAGCCCTCATTGAGCAGAGAACAGAAGTTTCTGTTCTAGTCCTCCATGGTGCACCATAGAATTAATAAAACTCGGCTAAGTAACTAGGTGCTTCTATGAGCCACTGATTTTTCTTGTCACTAGGATACATTGGTTGGGGAAATCAGGTGCCTTTAATGTCCTTTAATCTGGATGCTCATCTCTACACATTGACAAAGCAGCCACCAGCTGGGAGGGTGGGAGAAGGAGGACTGGAGGGGCAGGGGAGAGAGGAGAAGGAAGCAAACATCCTTTAGTCAAGTTCTGCTCCACACGAGGCCAAGTCCTCTTCCATCCCAGCTCAAGCTCCCTTCTGTTCCCTGAGGTTAATACTTAATTCAGGGCTGGGGTGTAAATTTACATTTCTATGTGTCTAATACCTGTACCTACATCCATGTGGTTCACATACAGACATTCAGCATTCTAAGACAGCGTTCACAGGGACATCTCAGATGGGGTCTGTGACGCTGGTGCTTGCAGGGCTGCTGTGCAATGCAAGTGTGTGATTTGGACAGTAATGGGACAGGGGCACATATCAGTGGTTCTCAAATTCAAATGCACATCCAAATCACCGGGAGGGATAGTTTCAACACTGATTTCTGGACACTACCTTAAGATTTTCTCATCCAGTCAATTTTATCATGGTCCAAGAATTTGTATTTCTCCCGAGGTCCCAGAAGATGCTGTTGTTAACAGTCCTGGAACCACATTTTGAGAGCCAAGGGGGGGTGTGCACAGTAGGTAAGAAATGTCTCTGTCCCCTTTCTCAGCAGTAAAAACTTGGACAACAATAACACATGCCCATTTTAATTGTAGCTGTACTCTTTACAAGCAGAATTTGCCCTTTTGGAGTTCGAGTACCTGGAGGGCACCTGTTCACAGGCCTGGATCGATTCTTGGATAAAGGAGGTCAGCACAAAGCATCAGAGGTATCGTGAAAAGTCAGACACACTCAGTATCATTCATGAATGCCATTGCTCGTGTAGAGGTGTCTAAGCTTCGTGCGTAGGCTCCACCTGGCCTATCATTCTTGAATGCCCATTGCTCGTGTGGAGGTGTCTAAGCTCCGTGCATAAGCTTCACATGGCATATCATTAATGAATGCACATCGCTGTGTGGAGGTGTCTAAGCTCCGTGCGTAGGCTCCACCTGACATATCATTCATGAATGCCCATTGTTCGTGTGGAGGTGTCTAAGCTCCGTGCGTAGGCTCCACCTGGCCTATCATTAATGAATGCCCATCGCTGTGTGGAGGTGTCTAAGCTCTGTGCATAAGCTTCACCTGGCATATCATCAATGAATGCCCATTGCTCGTGTGGAGGTGTCTAAGCTCTGTGCGTAGGCTCCACCTGGCCTATCATTAATGAATGCCCATTGTTCGTGTGGAGGTGTCTAAGCTCCGTGCGTAGGCTCCACCTGACGTATCATTCATGAATGCCCATTGCTCGTGTGGAGGTGTCTAAGCTCCGTGCGTAGGCTCCACCTGGCCTATCATTCATGAATGCCCATTGCTCGTGTGGAGGTGTCTAAGCTCTGTGCGTAGGCTCCACCTGGCCTATCATTCATGAATGCCCATTGCTGTGTGGAGGTGTCTAAGCTCCGTGCATAGGCTCCACCTGGCAGCCTGTTAGGTCCTAAGACTTTGCCTGCTGTTTGGTGCCACGGATCTTTACATTTTAGCTCATGAACCACTAGGCAGGCTTTGCTTTTTGAAACAGGTAGAAATTCAGAAGTTTTTTCATACTATTTTACCAACTATAATATAGGAGTGTATCTCAGGAGAGTTCTGGCCAACCGTGTCCCACCCGTCTGGTTCTTTTTTCTTCCTATCTCTTAACGATTACAGCGGCATTTTCCGCCCTAATGATCGATTATTAATTTTTCCATTGTAGAAAAACTACATCCATTCTCGGAAGATCTTCTCAGCTCCTAAATTGTTTTCTTAGGCTAACTTGTCAATGCCATTTAAAATTTTTTTTTCCTTATTGAAATTATCTTAGTAATAGATTGTTTGATTCTTGCTCAATTATAATTAGTGAGAGAGCTCCAAGATCATTTGTGACCAAGTCAATGAGTATTTAGGGAACTTGAATACTGAGGAAACTAGAAATCAGAAGTGTCCCTGATGTGACAAACCTTTAGCAGTCATCGTCTCACACAAGGCTCATGACTACGCCTCGGAGTTGATGCCCAGTGCCGTTCACAGAGGAGGAAGCTGAGGCATAGGGAGGAAAAGGAGCTTAGCCAGTGTTGCAGGGTCAGAGGTGACAGGTAAGAGATTCAGTCTCTGTGTATCGGGTCCCAGTGACCCCACTGTGTGACAGTTCAGAGCTCCATCACTGTGAGGAAGGGGCATTCAGAGCACAGAGTCAGATTTCTCCTGATCTAGGAAAGTTACTACCCCACCCCAAACACGCTTTATAGTCCCTTCCATTTAAATTTGCAAGATGTCTCTTAACCGTGGGTCAGAACGATGTACAGCCAAGAAGCCTCTCCACCACCTAACTGCCACTCAGGGTTCTGGAAGCAAGTCGTGGGTCCTGTCTCAGCACCCAACACAGGAACCCGGTAACTATGCCCCTTGTTCTCTGTCTCAGTCACATTGAGCTCCAGGGGTCACAGGCTACTTATTTCACCATGTAGTCTGTACCCTGGAAGGTGAGAGCTGAGGGGTCTGTGTTCATTCTTCTATTGGCATTTACTAAGAACAGTCACAGAGTGTGATTCACAGCCAGGGCTACAGTGATGCGAGATGAACAGGAGAAAATGTCCAACCTTCTGTGGCCACCAGATCACAGAAGGGTATAAAAGGATTGCCCGTGATCAGCAATCTTGACATATTAGCTGCTATTACATAAAAGTGCAGCAGGTGTGGTGCACGAGAGACAGGAAGAGACCAGGTGTTAGGAGAAACAGTGCCTTCGGGCCGGCGGGGCTGGGCCCTTCCCTCTTAGTGGAAGGAAGCAGCTTGTGTCCGCACGTGATGCTCTGTCTTAAATCTTCCTGTGCCCGCTTTTGAGGTGCATAAAATGATCACCTGTGTTACAGGGAGAAAATATTAAGTTGGCTAAATCTGCTTATCCAAATCTGGGGGGAGGGATTTATGACCCAACGGACTGCACACACACCTCCACGGCCCCGTGCCCTCCTCTGCACATCACTGGGGACCTGGGGAACAGGAGTGACAGATTATATCTTTTTGTTTTAATTAAACAGCACAGAGAAATGCACATGTGGTTTGGAAATGTTTATGTAGAAGCCAAAGATCACAAAAACACGTTGCAAAGTCATCTGTAAGAATTTGGCAGAACTCACATGTCCTCCACGCCTCATCCAGTTCAGTTCCGATCAGTCAGGAGACAGTAAGAATCTGAAAATCAAAGGGATCAGAGAGGACATTTAAATTACAGACTTACCGGAACAAATGCTCCTTGCAAACCTCACCCCAAATGTATATTTACCTTTGTTTATTTAATGTATAAATAAATATGCAAATGATATCTTGATGAATGAATAAATGGAGAATAAAACCTAGAACTCTCTCTGTCCTTAAGACATAAATAAAGCCAAGAGTAAGCTTTAGTGATTGAGACCCATAGATCCAAGGACCTGGGTTTTGAAATTTTTCTATGAGTTTATCAAAGTGCAAAGTTGCAAATGTTAAGCCTTGGGCACGCAGAGAAAAATTGATTTTATAATACAAGCTCGTAATAATAACAATGCATGTATTTATTCCAGGAATAAATATATACGTGTTAAAGAGTGTGTACCAAAGATTTTTTAAACAAATAAACTTATATGACCTGAAACTGGGACATTATTGTCTAAAGGGATGAGCAAGGCTCTACAACCTGGTGATCCCTGTGACCCCCAGAATATTTGCAAATGGTACGGATCACTCCAAGCTGGGTTAATGAGGCAGCTCTAGCACCTGGCAGTATGCTTGTAGTAGCAGTGATTTAAAAATTAATTGCAGAATGTTAAAATAGGCACAGTTACATGATAAATAAGTCGATACATTTTTTATTTTCTCTTAAAAAAGAGGCTTAAGAAGAGCAAACCCACAGTTTTAGATTAACAGTGAAATGAAAACTGAACCAGTCACCCCAAAGAGGTGGGGAGAAGGGCAGTCTCTGGAGACCTGATAGGTGCCCAAGTCTCCAAAGCGTGTGTGCCGAGTCATACAGACAGCAGAAATGGTGTCTTTAGATCCCACAGTTGAAACTGTATCAAGAATATTTTTATATCTTCTTCCCTTTTTTCTTTCATAGTAATCATTTAACATCGGAATCATAATGTTTAAGTGATTACTTATTCTAATTACTTTAGGCAATGAAGGATATTTATACCTTTTTAACAGCAAATCTTTAATTAGCATATTAATCAAAAGATGAATAATTTACAAGTTCAGTAACAGATACAAATTATTCTGAAAGAGGCTTTGTCCATGAGGAGCTCACAGAGTTTCTCAGATTTTGGAGACGTTTCTGGGCATCTGACTATGAGTTCCTAGCTAGTTAACTGACTATGCAGAAGCCCCTCAGTGGATTCATGATGTTTAAATTACCTCCCAGGCTCACTGTCTGTCCTGCAGTCCTGATGGCTCATTTGGCCCTGGCTGAGAGGGAAAGGACAGCTGGGAAGCAGTTAACTCCAGGTGACCTACACAGCCATGACCTCCATAGCGTCAGACGTGGGGAGAAGGGCAGGCTTACAGCTTGACCTAGTGAACGCTGAGTTAGAAGGAAGTTAGTTTGGTTATGGAGACACGATCATGGCAGCTTGAGGAATGATGGGACAGAGATCTGAAACGGAGTGATTTCCCTCTGCATTGGCGCCAAAAAGTTCAGGGTTTTTAAAACCAGCAGGAGAAGATCCATCGCAAGACAGGCCCCGTTATAAATAAATGACATTGTGACCTATTTGCAATGATGAATGTGTCGTGCTCTGGAGGGAAAGGGGGCTCTGTCTTTTCTGACTGATTTGTCTCTCATTTATCCTTTAACCTCTACCTTTGATATCGGTAATTCATTTTTTTTTTTTTTGTTCATTTAGTTTTAGTTTATTTTTTGGAGACAGAGTCTCACCTGTGAGCTCAGGCAATCCACCCACCTCTGACTCCCAGAGTGCTGGGATTACAGGCGTGAGCTACCGCGCCAGGTGGTCATTTACTTGTTTTTTCTTTAAGA
>CAUYTI010073232.1:0-11091 GCA_963575145.1 Galago senegalensis
TATACAATCTGAAATATTTTCATCAAACTGGTTAACATAGCCTTCATGGCATTTTCTTAGTTACTGTGGTAAGACATTTATATTCTACATTTAGAAAGTTTCACATGTACCCTTGTAAGATGGACCATAGGTGTGGTCCCATCAATCACCCTCCCTACTAATCTGAATTTTATTGGTTTTATTGGTATTTACTTATATAAGAACTATGATGATATTAATATTATATCTAGTTGTTAGTACATATTTAAATTATACTCTAATTAAAATAATTTAAGAAGACATGAAGAGGGAAAAAACATTACTACTGAGTGATACCAGATATAAAAAATCAAGAATCAAACTTCTCAAACTTCCTCCCACCTCCATCTCCCAAACTTGACTTTATTGTTGTTAGTTCTGTTATTACCTTACTTGGTTGTCTTGTAACATTCACATCCTATTCATTAGTTATAAATCTCACAGTTGTTTTTTCTTACTTCTATTTTACACTATTCACTTCTCTTTATTTTACTTCATCTTTTTACCCATCTCTTTATTTTACTTCACCTTTTTCATTCCTCAAAATTTGCCAGATGAGACCCCATTGAATATTTGAAATAAAAAGACAAAATTAGAGTTCCTGCTTTATAGGGGAGAGCTATCTCAGCCAGCAGAGAAGGCTGTAGCTCTCACCTAGGGTTTGGGGAAGGTGGAGGTAAGAGACAGGAGGACATTCTGGTGCCGACATCATCACTAAGACTGTTTTTGATTGGTTGTCTAATTGTAGTGAATCCCTCCCTGATTGGCCAACTTTCAGAAGGGAGACAGGCATGGATTGGCTGGCTTCTAAAAGTTTGTTCATTCCATTGCCACCTTTTTGATCTATTGAAATGTTAAAACGGGGATTTTATCTTAAGTCTAGTTAATGCTTTATGGTTCCATTTTCTTGCCTTTGGGTGGCTCCTGTGGCTCAGTGAGTAGGGCACTAGCCCCATATACCAAGGGTAGCAGGTTCAAACCCGGCCCCCGCCAAACTGCAACAAAAAATAACCGGTTGTTGTTGAGGCTGGTACCTGTGGTCCCAGCTACTTGGGAGGCTGAGGCAGGAGAATCACCTAAGCCCAGGAGTTGGAGGTTGCTGTGAGCTATGACTCCACCGCACTCTACCAATGGCAATAAAGTGAGACTCTGTATCTGAAAAAAAAAAAAAAAACCATTTTCTCACTAGTAAATCTTCTGGGGGAGGGTCTCCCTCTGTCATCCAGGCTGGAGTGCAATGACATCATCATAGCTCACAGCAACCTCAGACTCACAGGTTCAAGGTCCTCCTGCCCCAGCCTTCCGAGTAGCTGAGGCTACAGGCAAGCACCATCACACAGGGCAAATTTTTTTTTTCTAAGAGAAGGGGTCTTCCTCAGGCTGTCTTCTCATTTTTGAGCTCTCTTTTCCTAACTTTTAAGTGTTTTTCCCCTCCTACACCGGATTGCTCACCTATCTTTGCATTCTCTGCTCCTCCTGTTTCTTTCCTGGAGTATTTTACACTTTTGCCATGTCCTTCCTCTTGCTTAATATGGGCATTGCCATCCAGATGATCCGCATCAAAGGTCACAAAGTTGGCATCTTGTGAAACAAACATGTATCTAATCTATACGTTTTATTTTATTTTTTTTTTCAAAATTCAAATAAATTTGTTGCCAACATTTAGAAATTGGGAGTTTCCACATTAAAGTCCAGAATTATAGTTTCTCTTGAAAAAAATCAGAAGCTATAACACTCCTGACTACATTCTCAGATAGTAACAATAGTAACAACAACTTTTTAACTCAGTTTTCAGACTATAGTGAGCAGCAGGACCAAAGGACTTGTTAAAACATAATTTTTCCCAAGCCCACCCCCTGCCAGAGTTTCTTTGAGAAATTTGCATTTCTGACAAATTCCCAGGTGATGCTGATGTAGCTGATCTAGGGACCACACTTAAGGAATTGTTGCTTAAGAGTAGCTTTTACTCTCTAATTTACCAGGTTCCTGACAGCTCCCTACTATCCATATCTAACTGCCAGCTTACTTACATCACCTGCCTGGTTTCAATAGGTAATTGTACTGATATCCCCTGTGATCTATTTGATATGAATTTTCCTTCATGACCTGAAACCTACTGATCTACACTGCATGCTGCTGTTTGAAGGCTCCGTAGAGTGCATTGCCCCCTTTTCTTAGGCTAAAGGCACAGAGAGTGCTGTGGGGGTGGGCAGGTCCTTGTTGAAGGTCTTGGGCTCCCCTGTCAATACCAAGTTTTCTACATATCCCATATGGAGAAATGAATCTCATTCCCATGAGAGAATATTTTTAGAGACATTCACCCAGTTCCAACGGATCCCTGAAAAAACAGCCAGATCTATTGGTTTTCTTGCCTGTGCTGAGGTCTGAAGAATTCACAACACCCTTAATCTTTCCTAGAGGCTGCCTATTGACTTTTAGGGTTTCTTTTCCTTTCATTGGTGCATACTAGTGAGAATTCTCCGAATTTTGTCACCAGCCCTCTTTCTTTCTTTAAAATACCTCCAAGTGGGCACCAAAATGGGGTAAATAGGTACTTTTCTGGACCACACCAGAATCTTCTATTTATTTTCTTGGCCTCCAGGTTTTTAAATTTCTAGCAAGAATTTGTACCTCTTTCCTAGCTTGTTTACTACTAAAGAATTTTTGTTTGGTTTGGGCACTTTTTTGTTGCTTTTGCAAGAGCTTCAAGAAGCTTTACCCTTACGGTAAAGTTGCAATTGAGTAGCCTTTCTCTAAATGGCTCACCCAGAGATCCCAGTGAAATCATCCTATAGCAGTGTTTTTCAACCTTTTTTATGTCATAGCCCACTTGAACCTATAGTTAAACTTCATCAGCACACTTAAATTATGTTGATCCAAAAAAAAAGTTAAAAAAATTTATTGTGCTTTGAATTTCTTCCAGAAATAATTTAATAATCTTTCAAATTTTCATGGCACACTTAAGATCCTCTCATGGCACACCTGGGGCACACCAGTTGAAAATCACTGGCCTAGGGTGAGGCCTAGGTATCGAGATCTTCAGAGGCTCTCTGGGTTATTCTAATGGACTACCAAAGTCAAGAATCAGTGTCATAGCTCAGTGCTGTTCACATTTTAACACCCATAGCAGTCACTGGGGTCCAGCTAATGTTCAGATTCTGAATCCACAGGCCCAGAACCTGCACGTCTAACGGCTTCCAGCGACCATGCTGGTCCTTGGAACACACTCGGTAGCAAGGTTCAGGAGTTAACTCGGATAATAATCTTGCCCTGATCTTCTTAGTTCTTATGTCAGACTCTGTGGCAGGTGCTCTGCCTTAAGCATATAGGGTGCCTTTTGAAAATTGCTTGGGACTTAGGTGTAGTAAAATTGGGTTGTCACAGAGTAAGAAAACAATCTCACATGGGCCCCTGAAGTTAGCAAGTTCTAATTACAGAAACTGGAAATTCACACATTCTTAGTTCCCAGAAAGACACGTGAAAGATAGAAACAGCCCCTCCAATCCTACTTCAGAACAGACTTGAATTATTTGTACCCAAGTATCTGGCATTTGTCTTCACTTTTCCCAAGAATCAATAGGGCCACACAAAGAATGGCATCAGCAGTGTGGGGGAGACACAAGAGTGGATGGCGTCTGAAAGAAAGGAACAGCGAGCGAGGCGTTCGCATCATCTGAGGAGCAAAGCCAGAGCTTGCTCCTGAAACAGCTTCTTCGCAACACTGGGATAAGTAAGAGCTGCTACAAAACTTGGGACCCCCGCCAAGCTGTGTTAGCAAAGAAAAACCACGCGATGGCGCCGTTGGCTCGAAGAACAGAGTGTGTGTCAGTAACGCTGCTGGTATTAGTTTTCCTTCAGGAACGATCCTTAGACGGTGGAATGAAAAAGATAAGAGTGAAAAATTGGGGTCACTGGAAGCTGCTTTACACTGGGCCAGGAACATGTGACATTCAGGACTACCTACCAATGCCTAAAGGGCACGCAGCTATTGGGGGCTGACCCAATTCACTCTTGCTCTCACGACAGAAGGACCCTTGGAAGAGTTTGTGTTCCTCCTGGATTAGTGAAAATAGAATGTTTTTCTGCAAACATTAGTAAGTGAAAATCTCCTCTCAGGTTTTGTTTTTACTCCTTCAAAGGTATTATATATTGAGGGAAGTATAAATGGAAATGTGTCAGCTACTTCAAGTTCATGATTTCACTTAATCTTCACAACAGAGCTGTACTGTGGCTTATTGTCCCCATTACACAGGTGAGAGAACTGAGGGCTGAAAAGATTAAAGCAGTTTACCCAAATGATGCAGCCAAGATTTGAACCCAGTTCAATCTGTCTCCAAAGACTATGTACATGACCACTGTTCTATATTACCTCTCAATTAATATTTATTCATAAATGTATACATGCCCATATAGTGGTCTTTCTTAGAGATTTGTAGCAAAAAACATCTTACATCATCCAGTGGAGTAGGGGAAGAATGGGTACTTCATGTGCTCATAGTGGGACACCTAACTCATCTGGAGCAGTAAAAAAAATTGCCCAGAACATCTATCTCCTTCCTCCTTCATACCTCCTTCGTACCTTTTCATAGCATGATATGCTGTCAGATACCGTCTCACAACCACCTACAGGGTCCCCTGCATGTGATAATTAAGTTCCCTCTGTTCACTGCTTCCTTCTCTGGCCTGTGTTTCCCCCACCATTTCCCAAACAAATTTACTTTTCCTCAGTAAACTAATCTGTGAAATGAAAAGCAATATACTTACATTAATTCTCACTAAAGTGTACATGACTGATATCACTGTAATATGTTATCCAAATAAGAGGTGTTTGGCTTTAGAGCTAAATAAATATTCAGTGATTCTATTTCCTTCTATTACTTGCTTATTGCTCAATGCTTTGTTTATTCAAAGAGATAGGCTCTAGGAATAAAGATAAGAGAAAGGATAAGACCTATAATCAAAAAATTAATCAGTATTATGAAATTATACACATACCTAGTGCTGAACAGTCAATGAGAATAAATAGAGCTAAAAAGAAAGCTACCTCTTTCCTGAGCTAATTCCATAGTCTAAATATGATATAGTCCTCTTTTTAAAGTTTTTTTTCTTAATTGGAAAAGGACACCAGTTAAGAAACAAAGAAACCTAAGGAAACCCAGGGTGACTGAGTAACCCTAATTTTCTTTATATGAAGAAAAAAATCAGCTAATAGATGTGGAAGGAATGATGGAATTAGAAAATTTCCATTTTTCAACCCATAATGCAATAACTGATTTGGGCAACACGGTCAGTAGACAAAACTATTATGTGAAAAGTTGAAGAGGGCTTGGTGTCTGTGGCTCAAGTGGCTAAGGTGCCAGCCACATACACCTAAGGTGGCGGGTTCGAATCCAACCCAGGCCCGCCAAAACAACAATGATGGCTGCAACCAAAAAAATAGCCAAGCACTGTGGAGGGCGCCTGTGGTCCCAGCTACTTGCGAGGCTGAGGCAGGAGACTCACTTGAGCCCAGGAGTTGGAGGTTGCTGTGAGCTGTGATGCCACAGCATTCTACCCAGGGGGATAACTTGAGGCTCTTTCTCAAAAAAAAAAAAAAGTTGAAGAGAAAAGATTGAAGGGGAAATTTACAAAGGAAGGATCTAACTGACATACTGACCCCTACTCATCTTGCCATAAGGGACAAAAGGCTCCCTGTGGCCCTTTTGAAATGATGTGGCAAGCAGTGGCCAGCATCTCCTATGAAGAGCGCTCACTCAAACATTTGAGCCCCTATCAAATAAGCATCTAGAACTAACTTCCACCCTACTGGAAACATAGGGCTACAGGAACAAGGTAAGTGACTCCAAGAGAAAGCAAACATACAAATTCAGAATGGCTAGCCTTCTACAGAGCTCGGTTTCCTCACAAAGGGGCAGAGAGTCAGTTCTGATATAAAAAGACTTCAGAAACATAGAACCAAACACGTTGTGTGGACCCCAAACCTAACAAACCAACGGTAAAGGCAGAGAGAGACTCGAGATAATTAGGGAATTCACGTGGACTAGGGATTTGATGGTACCAAGGAATTACTTTTGATTTTGTCAGATGTGATTATGGTATTGTAGTCATGTATGAATATGTCTGCTTTTAGAGATGTTTACTAAAATATGTAAGAGTGAAATGACACTATTTGCTTCAACCTAACAGAAGAAAGAGGACATGGGCTACATGAGTCAAGAGTGGCATGTCATCACGATTGCTTAATGCTGATGACGTGCATACTAACTAGGATTCATTATACTATTCTCTATATGAGTGTGTTTTATTTTAATAATTTAAAGATTTTTTTAACAATCAAAAAGTAAAAATAAATACTTATTTCGGTGATATTAATGAGGCCAGTAGGTCAATGAGATTATGTTCGGCTGTCACGGAACATATCCACGACCCTTACATAGTAGAGCCCATCATTGTTGGATCCCAAAGGGCCTCCTTATAAAACTGCATCGCACTCCATTTGTCCGTCTCAGGAAGATAGATGGCGCCATCAGCCCGGTTAGGATTGGATTCAGCGCCCAGGTGTTTCAAATGGGAATGCACTACAGAAAACAACTTCCTTGTTTAAAACACTCAGCTGCAAACCCTAATGGTGGGGCGCCGCAATGGGCTCTGCCAACTTTGAGCTTAGGTCAGAGACTCGTTCAAAACCAACTGTCCTTCCAGAACCCCCAGAAAGAAATGCTCATTGATGTGCATCGGACTACAACATATGAAAAGATGCCCACCCTCATTCATAATAAAAGAATGCAAATTAAAACATAGTGAGATTTTTCAGGTTTTGAGAAATCAAGAACAGTTGAAAACATGCTCCCTGGAGATGTGGGAGAAGGGAGATTCATTCTCACACTTTGTTGGTGGGCGTATAAACTGCAACAATACCTATAAGAGGACCATGTGGCAGCATCTAATAAGATCCCCAATGCGTATGTCCTTTGAGCGTAAATTCCTGTTACAAATTGATGCAACTTACTCTTGTTCCCACCTCAAATCATAAAGTTAAGGTTATGAGGTTATTCATTCTCATATTGGTCTAAGGTTTATTCATTATCACATTGTTTATAATAGTAGATGACTTGAAAACATACTTACAGAAAGGAGACTTCTGTCTGAGCCGGTAATCCTAGCACTCTGGGAGGCCAAGGCAGGTGGATTGCCTGAGCTCATGAGTTCCAGACCAGCCTAAGCAAGAGTGAGATCCTGTCTCTAAAAATAGCCAGGCATTGTGGTGGGCACCTGTAGTCCACCCACTTGGGAGGCTGAAGCAAGAGAACTGCTTGGGCCTAAGAGTTGGAGGCTGCTGTGCGCTGTGACACCAGGACACTCTACCGAGGATGACAAAGTAGAATTCTGTCTCAAAAAAAAAGAGAGACTGCTAAATAAATTATGGAACAGCCAAATACAATAGCATATCATGTAGCTTTTTTAAAAAATGAGGACTATCAGGAGGCACCTGTGGCTCAAAGGGGTAGGGCGCTGGCCCCATATGCCGGAGATGGCAAGTTCAAACTCAGCCCCGGCCAAAAACTGCAAAAAAAAAAAAAAAATGAGGACTATCTTTATAATTAGATCAAGCTATCTCCAGACATAGTAAGTAAAGGGGGGAAAGGCAAGATAAGCCATCTGTGTGTATAGTACACGATACCAAAATTTGCAAAGAAAAGAAAAAAAGAATACTTGTGCTTATATGTGCATAAATATTTTTAGAAGGATGCCCAGCACACTAATAACGTGGGTTGCCTTCAGGGAGCTGGGAGGAAGGAGAAACCCCTTTCATCTCTTTTGACTTGGGAACAGTATAAAGCCATGGCCTGTTCAAAAAATAAAAATAATTTATTTTTTCTTTTTTTTTGAGACAGTGTTACTCTGTCACCCTGGGTAGAGTGCCCTGGCATGATAGCTCATAGCAACCTCGAACTCTGGGGCTCAAGCTTCCCCTTGCCTCAGCCTCTTAAGTAGCTGAGACTACAGGTGCCTGCACCACGCCCAGCTAGTTTTTCTATTTTTAGTAGAGATGGGGTCTCACTTTTGCTCAGGCTGGTCTCAAACTCCTGAGCTCAAGGGATCCTCCCACAACAGCATCCCAGAACGCTAAGATTACAGGCAGGAGCCACCACGCTGGGCCATAGAAATAATTTAACAAGGAAAAACAAAAAGGAGTCAGTCAACTTTCACACTAAGCTTGAAGGGAAAATGTCATTTTTAAGTGGGGGCTGAACTGGGACAGGGTGCTGGAACCTGCGCCTTCTGGAATGCAGGCCACCAGCAGTGAAAAGAACAAGAGATGGTTAAAGCTCCTGTAGGGGAAATAGAATCCATTTTACAACCAACGGAAGGCAAGTTACTGCAGCTGGTCAAATTAACAATCAATGCTGTTTTCAGCTTCCACTCAGACTTAGCTCTCCTGATGAGAGGGTCCCTGAGATCCTGAAAGCCATGTGGGAGGCCCTGAGTCTGGTGACACCGTGCCAGCCACCGCAAAGCCATCATGAGCTGGGCTCTGGCACACAATTCCTGGAAGAGAAGAGGAGTCCAGATCCCCACCAACCACGCATGGGACCCTGAAGAAGTGACTTAGCGCCTCTATGCCTTCTGCTGCGGAAATGCACATATAAAGACTGAATCACTGAAAGTGTGAAGGGACATCAAGTTCAAATGTGTCAGTTCAAATTGAGACAGAGCCTGTTCCTTAAATCTATGAAACAATTATGGATTTAAAAAAAAAAACTTCCTATCTTGTAGCACTGCTGTGAAGATAAATGAGTCAATACACACACGTACTAAGAGTTAAAGGTAAGTTACATCACCAGGAAGAAAAGGCTGAGAGTTCAATCAATTCCATCTGTAGTTCTTTAGAGCCTTGGTGATATCAATTAGATGAGGCTGAAATGCTGATTTGAGTGTGATGACATGATTCCCAAAGTCAGTGAACCTTTCATTGTCTTCTCTAATTAATAGGTCTATAACAGCTGTATATTCTTCAAATGATTTGCATATAGCATCTTGCTCATCAATGACCTTTGCTAACTGGGGAAAATGTTCATCTAAAATTTCCTTTTGAAGAAGTGTCTCTGAAAACGATAGCATTTTTTAAATGCTTGGATTTTTTGCCACCTATCAATAGATAAAGTTTTACCTTGCAAGGAAATAGTCCAGTCACTTTGGTTTGGTATGATGTTACACAGAAATGCTGAATTCCTATAGAAATCTTCTTTTAATAATTCTCATTGCTGTTTCTGTTCTTCATAAAATTTAACTATCAGTTCTCATAGAGATAAAATCTTGGCTAACACCCGTCCCTGCGATAGCCAGTGCACTTTAGAATGATACCACATATCCACATTAATACCTTATCCTTCAACTTTAGCGTGTGACAAAACGGACCACGCTGTGTTGCATTTGCACAGATGTAGTTAACGATATTTAAAACTGGATGGACAGTGTCACCTAAAACAGTGGCTTTAGCACAGAGATTTTACTGATTGAAGATACAATGAAAAGCACCTGGATCTGGTAATACTTTTTTTAAACCTGTGCGATGCACCATGTTTTCCAGTAATGGTAGGTGCACTGTCTGTTCTTACACTCACTAAGTTTACCAAATCCAGTCCACCTTCACTCCATTTATCTTGAAGTGACTTATTCCTCATGTTCTGTTCACAATAGTGCCCAAAATGAGGGACTCTTTGTAGCAAAGAAAATCTCCCGTTAAGACCCTAATGAAATATAAAACCTGCACCAAGTCAGTAGAACAGTGGATTCATCTCAAGCCATTGAATAGTATCTATTTTCCTTTTGAAGTATTGCATGAAGTTCTATTAAGTTGAAGGCTAATTCATGCTGCCAGTCAGTTATGGTTCTCCTTGAAAAGATGGTTGTTTGTACTTGGAAACGTTATCGGGGTCTCAGCATCCTACCACTTGACAATGCATTTTCTCACAATGTCGACATCACTGGATGGCTTCCCTTTTACCCTGAGTATATAAACTACCTTATAAGGTGCTTCAGTGGCATTATTCCAGGTCTTACTGCTGCCTGAAAGGAGTGTCCTTGCTTTTGCTTTTCATCTTTTAATTTCTGTGATACAACCTTTTTGTGGTCCTTGCGAAAGTTATAATGCTGATGAGCACTGAGTTTCTTTAATGTTGATATTGCAATATCACAAAGGAAGTAAATCATTTTATCTTTAGCAAAAACAAGATAATATTGCAATTCCCAGTCCTCATTAAAAAGATCTGTTTCCTGGGCGGCGCCCGTGGCTCAAAGGAATAGGGCACTGGCCCCATATGCCAGAAGTGGTGTGTTCAAACCCAGCCCCGGCCAAAAAAAAAAAACCTGCAAAAAAGAAAAAGATCCGTTTCCTTCCTTCAGTGTTCTCTTAATCTTCTTTGATATAATGGACTGTGAAGCAGACAGAATTTAAGAACACTGCTGAGCTGTGCAACTATCACAAATTCCACTTCAAACAGAAACATAGCGCTGCTGTCAAAAGCTGATAACAGGGCTCGGCGCCTATAGCTCAACCGGCTAAGGCGCCAGCCACGTACACCTAAGGCGGCGGGTTCGAATCCCCAGCCCGGACCCGCCAAACAACAATGACGGCTGCAACCAAAAAATAGCCGGGCGTTGTGGCGGGCGCCTGTGGTCCCAGCTACTTGGGAGGCTGAGGCAGGAGACTCGCTGGAGCCCAGGAGTTGGAGGTTGCTATGAGCTGTAATGCCACGGCACTCTACCCAGGGGGACAGCTTGAGGCTCTGTCTCAAAAAAAAAAAAAAATTGCTTGACCCCAAGAGTTTGAGGTTGCTGTGAGCTATTACATCATGATACTCTACCAAGGGCAACAAAGTGAGATTCTGTCTCTCATTCTTGTAATCTCAACACTTTGGGAGCCAAAGGTAGAAGGACTGCTTGAGGCCATGAGTTTATGACCAGTCTGAGCAACACAGCAAAAGTATCGGTCTCGGCTCGGCGCCTATAGCTCAACCGGCTAAGGCGCCAGCCATGTACACCTAAGGTGGCGGGTTCGAATCCCCAGCC
>CAUYTI010073235.1:0-16584 GCA_963575145.1 Galago senegalensis
AGGAGTAGGGCGCTGGCCCCATATGCTGAAGGTGGCAGGTTCAAACCCAGCCCTGGCCACCCCCCCCAAAAAAAAAACTAACCTGGGGCTGGAACAGGCAGAAAGTTTCGAGTAACGCAACACAGCAACATCACTGAAACACAGAAACTACGGGAATGTTACGAATAACTGGGTGGACCTTGACTCTGTAATGCAAGTAGGAACATTTTAGGATGAAGTAAAATACTGTCTGGCATAATCTTACTCACGGATAGTCATGCTTTCTGAATTCTAGTGGGAAAAACATTACCGACACATAAGGCAGCGTATACAGAGGCCGAAAGCAAGCACCAGCTCTGGGGCTCATCGGACCTGCTGGGTGAGTTATCTGCTTAGCACCTCAGCTTCCCGTCCTTAAGCTGGGTAACAACAATGCCTTGTATGATTACTAAGAACCATCAGTAACTCAGAAAGAAGTAGAAAGTCAAGGAATGTAGAATGGAAAGCACTTATTTAGTACCCAGAACTAAAAAAAAAAAAAAGCCAAGTTATCATTTTTAGTGACAATTTCCAAAATTGTACAAATAGTAATGATTATCTTTAAGGGATACTTCCAAAATAGCAATCTCCACGTGTCACTCACACACCATCTTATTTCTTTACTTCCTCTGTTTTCTAGTGGTTCTGAACTCACGGTGAAAACTCCGCACACTTCATACTGCACAGTGACACTGCTTCATACTGACACTGTGCTATACAGATACCCAGAAACCTTTAAGTGCATAGTAGGACCTCTGTAAGGTGACCACCCAAGGGACTATAACAACTGGTCAACACACAGAGATGGGCAACGTAAGGAACCAGGCCTACTGTACTGATGTATGCACGTGGGCATGTCCAGTCTATGAAATCTGGTCAACTGGAGGAGGTGGTCAGCGTAGACAGATGGTCAACTGTGGAGGTTCTGCTGAGGGATAATGTGTACTAATGACTTCTGATATTATTACCCACCAAGAATAACAAGCAGTAAATTCATTTTTCTGCTTTTACTTTACTTCCAAGTTGCTTAAATAAAACTTCTATCACAATTAAGATACCAGGTAAATGAAAATTTGCCTGACTTTCACAATTATGCCTATTCTGACAAGTATTGTTTTTTGCCTACATTCAGAAATTCCTAACTCTGATGACAGCCTTCGATAGTCACTGCTTGAAGAATCCCCATGTGTGATAACTGGAAGTGCTCTCAGAAACACAGAGCAGACCTGCTTTTGATGCTTCTTATCTATGGGGAAAAGTAAACGATAAGACTCCAGTGTACGAATGATGCTAATATAGTAACTGCTTGTTCATAAGTCAGTCTAGTATTTTATGGAAAAGTGTTTTGTTGGGAGAAATTAAAAAATGTTCTAAATCTATACCTTTGGAAATGATACCTGCCTTCTAATGGAAATCCTAAACTAAAGGTCATCAAACGAAGTTAATGATTTAACTGTCTGGTCTGCTTATCACCTCTGAGAGAAGATGACCTGAGTTGTAACATTCACTCAGCCATTTATACAAACTAAGACTCGAAATAAATTCCATCACTGGAATTATTTCATCCGCTAATAAGGTACTCGATATCCTATTTCACATGCTTGTTAGATGGATATTAAAATGTTAAACAAATTAAGCAGGGATTATCACTTCTCTCTCTAAAGCTATATTCGGTCGTGCTAATATAATTTAGTTGGATGATAATAGAGAGAGATGGGAGGAGGTAAGAAATTAGCATATGTGAACTGAAAAAAAAAATAATTGTGGAGCAGGACCATGGCTGCTTTAGGTAGGAGTCTATATATTCAGAGCCAATTGCTGGCATTTGTTACTCTTAATTTAAAAATCTGTAAGAAAGCATCAAAATGAATTCAATTCAATCTTAATGAGACAGCTCTAGTGAGGGCCTATTCACTGTGCCTGTTCTAATTAGCACGAATACGTCTTCAATGTCAAATGTGACAATACTCTTAACTAAATTAGTGTTAATTCCGTAATACAGGACCATATTTGAGTTAGTAGCTCTAAAATAGAATTTGCATATTAACATTTTGATAATGAAAAGCAAAGAAATTCAGCCTAGAAAAGAGTGGGTTCATGACTGCTTCTGAAAAAAGGGAAACTGAGTCTGAGGGCAACTGTGGCCAGCACAGTGCCTGCTTCAACACACCCATGTGCCCAGCTACTTTTTCTCTGCCTTCTCCCCAGAGGGAAATGGAGCCCATGCAGCCTTGTAAAACTAAATGGAAGTCAGACGATCCTCCCTTAAATTATTGATGACTAACAGTATTTGTTAAGACTCTACAGCAGAAGACCTCAGGTGACCCCGTGGAAGTTATTAAGTATAATTCTTCCTTTTTAATTGCCACTTACACTGAAATTACTACCTCTTCAAGATTTATACAAAGATAATTTAGAGATTTAGTTTGAGGTGGATGTCGACACACACTAATTGACCTTAATTCACATGCATTTCTAAAGTGATATGAAGGATAAGGGCGGAGAAATATATGACAAATTAGAACTAAAAAAAACACAAAAATTAAAAATAACTGCTAATAGATGGTGTTGGCTGATTTCATATTTTAGTTCTAAAATGTTTAATATTTTCCAAACAAAAAACTATAAAATCACTATTTGCCTCTTTCTGTGGGTCAAGCAAAAGACTGCCAAATTATGAACTTTGAATTTATACCTACCGACTCTCCAGCTTGGCTAGCACTGGAGGTGAGAACATTGATAAGAACAGTTCCTGGTTTGAACAGACACAACATTAAAATAAAATGTCTCAATGCTGGGCTGGCACCTCCCCTGCTCTGTTTGACTGTCCTAAAGGCTGGAAGTCTGGAGAGCTGAGTTTTGGCGTCCTGGACACCTGCCACACAGAACCTCTGCGACTTCTCACGCATAAAGGTGAAGAGGCAGAACCCCACTGGTGGAGCCCACGTGTGGCCACTGTGGGACCTTTTCTTTTCTGATGCAAAACAGAAAAAGGCAGAGCTATTGGGGGAACAAGAGTGAAGGAGGGGACAGGCCCATGGCTGCACTGGTACATGGTTGTTAAAATGTTAGACGAATTAAGCAGGGATTATTACCACTCCTCTCTAAAGCTATATTCAGTTGTAGTAATACAGGTTCACTCCTCCCTGGAGATGGGTGAAAGGTCAGGGTACTGAAGGGGGAAGAATGGTGGCCTGGACCACTGCAGAGGGGCTTCTGCCGTCATGGCCTGCAAGTCCCTGAGTCACAGAAATGACAGGTGACATCTGGGGGTGCTTACTATGTGCTAGGCACCCCTGACATGAACTATGTCATTTAATCTTTACAATGGCCTGGGATACCTCATTGCAAATACCACTAGAGGCATACTCCAATATTCCCGGTGCTGATCTTGGCAAAAGCTCAATATCCCTCAATTCAACCCATTTTCCAGGGAGCAATAAGCAGAGACTGAAAAAAAGAAAACAACCCTTAAGAAACTGCCTGTTTTATAAATGCAGAAAATAATAATTACCTCCCAGGGCTGATCTGATTTAATGAGGGTCTGAGGAGCCTAAGATAGGGCAGAGTAGGGAAACGTTAAACTTTTCTTTAAAGATCTATCAAAATTGTATTCTAAGGGTTGAATTTATAGTTATTAAAACCTTTTACACTAGATTCCTGGGGACTCATGGTTCACATTAAAAGCAGACATAAGGCCAGTGGGTCATGCTTGTAATCCTAGCACTCTGGGAGGCCAAGGTAGGCGGACTGTTGAGCTCAGGAATTGAAGACCACTCTGAGCAAGAGGGAGATCTCCATCTCTACTAAAAATAGAAAAATTAGGCCAGGCATTGTGGCTCACGCCTATAATCCTAGCACTCTGGGAGGCCAAGGCAGGTAGATGGCCTGAGCTCAGGAATTCGAGACTAGCCCGAGCAAGAGTGAGACCTCATCTCTACCAGAAACAGAAAAACTAAGGCAAGAGGATCGCTTGATCCCAGGAGTTTGATGTTGCTGTGAGCTATGATGCCATGCACTCTACCCTCGAGAGCTGCAAAGTGAGATTCTGTCTCAAAAAAAGAAAAGAAAAGAAAAAAGAAGCATTGTGGTGGGCAGCTATAGTCCCAGCTACTTGGGAGGCTGAGGCAGGAGGAATCACTTGAGCCCAGGAGTTTGAGGTTGCTGTGAGCCAGGCTGACCCCTCCAGTCTGGGGCAACAGAGTGAGACTGTCTCTAAATACATACATACATGCAGATAGAAGCAAAAAAGCCAGCAGAGAGAATATATACTGTATAATTTCATTTACACAAAATTCTAGAAAAGATGCAGCTACAACTAATCTACAGGAAGCAGGCCAGAGATTCCCTGGGGGCTGAGGCCTGGGAGTAGGCTGGCTGGGGGAAGGAAATGACCTACACCTAGACTGGGGCAGCCTAGCACAGGTAGATATATTTGTCAAAACTCACTGAACCATATACTTAAAATGGGTGCATTTTGTTGTAGAGAAACTATACACCTCAATGAAGGTAAGTGGGAAAAAAGCAGTTCTAAGAAAAAAAAGAAGCAAGCAGAAAATTTCACACCTAGATGTTGAACTGAATCTCTTCTGCATGCTCGTATTAGCATTGACATTCTGTATCGACTTACGGGTTGAACTAGCATTGACATTCTGCATTGGAGTTATGGGTTGAACTGTGTCCCCAAAACATTTACAAGTTGAAGTGCTAACCCAGCACCTCAGAATCCAACCTTACTTGGAAGCAGGGTTGTTGCAGAAGTAATCAGTTGAGACAAGGTCATACTAGAGTAGCAAGGGCCCTAATCCAAGGACTATCATCCTTATAAGAAGGGGACACTTGGACAGAGATAAGCACACAGGAGAATGGCACATGAACCTCAGGCAGAGATGGGGTGACGCGTCCCCACGCACAGGAACACCAGAAGACTGCCAGTGAACCACAAGAACCCTTGATCTCAGACATCTGGCCTCCAGATTTGTGAGACAGACGATAGAGTTCTATTGGTTAAGACATTCAGTCTGTGGTTCTCTATGATGGCAGTCCTAAGAAAATAACATAACCAGGGATATTTTTTACTCCAACTACATAGGGTTAGACACCTGAGTCAACTGTAACTTTCTATTTTTTTTTTTTTTTGAGACAGAGCCTCAAGCTGTCCCCCTGGGTAGAGTGCCATGGCATTACAACTCACAGCAACCTCCAACTCCTGGGCTCAAGCGAGTCTCTTGCCTCCACCTCCCAAGTAGCTGGGACCACAGGTGCCCGCCACAACGCCCGGCTATTTTTTGGTTGCAGCCGTCGTTGTTTGGTGGGCCCGGGCTGGGGATTCGAACCTGCCACCTTAGGTGTACACGGCTGGCGCCTTAGCCGGTTGAGCTATAGGTGCTGAGCCAACTTTCTTCTTTAATCAAATCTCAATGACATCTATTTCTAGCTTGCCTACTAGTGTCCCCAGGACAGTCCACTGGGCTCTTCTGAACAGCAATCCTGCTTGGAGTTCATGAACCACCAGTAAGCTAGTATTTTCTGAGCACCTACTGTGTGCCAGGCACTGTGCAAGTCAGTTCATTTAACCTCTGCAGTAGCCAGGAAATAGAAACTAATAGATTTTCAGATAGAGAGACTGAGGCTTATAGAGGTTCAATAATTTGATCAAGTCAAAAATCTTGACTGAGACCTAAGACTAGACTTTAAGCATCTCCGACAGTGCCTTGTACATTGCTCCATAACTCTGGAAATATTAGTGTTAGCCATGGGGATAACTTTCGGAGTTTCTGAATTAGACAAAAATTATTTAAAATAGTACAAACAAACAGAGATGCATTTTTAAAAAAGTTACTCCAAAACTACATTTTGTTTTTCATGGTGATGTTATAGACTTGTGTTTCCCAAAGTGTTATGAGAAATTGCGGTACTAGGTATTGATTGACAAGTGGAGGCAGGGGAGGGTGAATGATGAAATAAATTTGGGGAACACTGAGTTAAGAAGGCTTCCTCATTTAGGGTTGCCAAGAGGGTGGCATGTTTCCTGAATGTATCCGCCCTGAAACCCTATTTCTTTAGACGCTACTGCAGGGTCATTCCTCCCTCCTGCTGGGGAAACCCTACTGCAGTTAGTGACTTACTTTCTTCATGACACTGTCATTAGGATACAGCTATTGGAGACTCAATTTTTTCATTTATAAAAATGCAGGTAATAGTCTCCCCCTCCCATCCCAAAGGGTTAGTGTAACGATAAAATTAGAGATACGTGAGAAGGACATTGAAATCTAAAAAAATTTTACTATAAAAAACAGCTTTTAAAGCTTGGAAAAATAGTGCTGGGAAGCCTCCAATAACCTCTTGCTGACTCCTCTTTCCTAAGTTAAGAAAAACTTGTCACAGTTTGGGAAAGGCAATTTGTGGAACAGCAATGAAAGGTTTAGGTGCTTCAAGGCTGGCTGGTGCCAGACTCCTGGGACACTGGAGGAGTGAACTCGCTCACTATCGACCAATGTGCCTCCAAGCACAGGACACACTCGCCCCTGTAGACCCAGAATACGTAACCTGAGCAGAATTTGGAAGCTACAGCAGTGGCACCGGTGAGACAATGTTGGGGGCAGGGTGCTAACTCAGGGACTGTTACTGCCCAGGTTTCTAATGCAAATACCCTCAGAACACCTGCTTGGGTGAGCTTCTCCTGCCCAGTTGAGAATACAGGACCCTACCTCTAAAGTAATCACCACAACAACTGGATTAGTTCCTCCCCAGGCACATACTCACTACTTTCCAGAGTGGGGATGGGCGGTGTCTGTCACTAGGGACAGCTCCCATCACCACATCCGCCCTTCCTCATAGACCTTATTTCCCTGCCGGGGGCAGAAAGGCTGATGTGAAGGTGCCAGTGACACGGTGCTCACAGGCTCCCATCACCTTCCAGCTTTGATTGGAGAAAGGAAAAAAGACTCTAGAAGATTCCTCTAGCATAGACAAAACAAGGAAATTCAAGGTCCCATTTATTTCAAAACATTCTGTCTCTACAGACAGAATTAGCTCAGTTCATAATGGTATGATTTTTATGTTCATATTGTTTACCTGAGTCCCCAAATTCACTAATGCTCAGGGATCCCTATTCCAGGGACCTTACTCCACCTTCTTTCTATATTATTCTATTTTGTTCAAGCCTTCAAGCAGCTGCCATATACGCCCAACCTTAAGCAAGCTCTCTACCTTTCAAAAACCATACGTGATGCAAACACAAATGTTTGGATATGCATATGTCTGAAGGAATCCACGAGAAAATGCCTTGGTGGCTTTTTTCTAGGCAGGAAAACGGGGGACTGGGAGTCAAAAATAGAAGGCAGAGTCACTTTTCATGATATATTTTTAAATTTTAACATGTACATGTGTTAAGACATTTTTAATTAAAAAAAAATAAAGGCACAAACCCACATATGCTCTTCTGGAGTGATCTGTGAGAGACACAACTTTCATTCCTGCTCTAACAAATGTCTTGATCTCACTGTTTATATGTACCGCCTGGATGAACTATACCCAAAAAAGACCTTTGGAAGGAATGCTGAATATTAAAAAGTTCATTTCCCTAAAAAAACATGTCTCTCCTAGAAAACCCAGCCAATCCTAGCTGCCAGTCTCCAAAGCTTTCCTGTGAAGAAGTCACACAGAGCGGAATTATCTGAACATCAATTTTTAAAACCTTGGTTTTTTTCTTACATGTAACTCTCTTTTTCTACCAGTAAGTATCTTCCAGAATGGATTAAGAGGAGGGTTAACGCTAGCTAACCTTCACCTGGCACTTTCCGTGCTAGCAGGGTGCAGACGCCCTCCTGAGACTCAGGTAGTGCCGCTCACATCCCCACTGCACAGGTCAAATACAGTTTAGAGATTAAATTACCTACTTACTTAATCAAGTGCTATCAAGACCACATGACCAAGTGCAACAACAAACGGGGCTCTGGCTCTCTGTGCAATCTACTTGATGTCCAAGGCTGAATTCTGGGATGTGGTGACCTTGTGTCAGCCACTGTTTAATCACTCCCCATGGAGTCCAATGATGTCCAGCTGTTTTACCTCATCCCCTTCTCTGCATCCATATTAAAATGAAACAACTTGGTCTCTTTTAAAGGTTTTCCAAAACT
Organism: Galago senegalensis; assembly: GCA_963575145.1. Lineage (NCBI taxonomy): Eukaryota > Metazoa > Chordata > Mammalia > Primates > Galagidae > Galago > Galago senegalensis. The sequence goes on from CAUYTI010073235.1 coordinate 8,160, forward strand.
TTTGCACAAGCCGATTCCTCTGCCTGGGACACTCTTCCCACTATCAGCCCCTTTGTGCTGCTGTGATTTCTCCTGTGAACGCCCCATCTAAGCAGCCCCACTCCCCTGATGACCACCTGTCGTGTCCCCTGGTTTGTATTTTCTGTAGAACACTAATTGCTATAAAATATTTTCTTATCATTACACATTTCCCCTTTCTGTCCATCTCATTCCCCCTAGAATGTACACTCTGATAGGGCAGGGTACTTGGCAGTCCTGTGGCCAGCTGCCATTTCCAGAGCCCACACAGGCCCTGGAGCAAGTGTTCTAAGCAGAGTAGCTGAGAAGTTCTCAAACTGCACAGACACCTCTAGGCCCCCACCTCCCAGGGCCAGGGCTCACAGTTCACACAGACCCTACGTTCCTGGAGGAGGGTAGCCAGTCTTAAATAGCACTTTCCTCTGAGTAGGGAAAAAATAATCAAGAATGCACAAAATTGCAACAATAAAATTTGAGGAAAGAGACCAGCAAGGCATAGCAGCCTTTCCTCAAAAAATATGTGTTACGCATTCCTGGGGACTGGAGAACAGTTTGGAGACCACGTCCTTGACCACACATGATGAATCTCCCTGGGCCTCGAGGAATTCATGAAATTCAAGCAATCTGCAGGGTTCTTTCCAGCTTTTGAAGGCTGTGATCTAGATCAAGGTTCCCTAATAAGGGACTAAGTGCCATTGCACAGATGCAGAGTTATTTGACTTGTTACGCAGATGACTATTTTATTTCTAAATAGATTTCTTTTGAGACACAGTCTCACTCAGTCACCCTGGGTAGAGTGCCATGGCATTATAGTGCACAGAATCCTCAAACTCTTGGGCTCAAGTGATCCTCTTGACTCAGCTTCCTGAGTAGCTGGGACTACAGGTGCCTGCTCCAACACCCAGCTAATTTTTCTATTTTAATAGAGACAGGGTCTCACTCTTGCTTAGGTCTCAAACTCCTGAGCTCAAACAATCCACCCTGCCTCAGCCTCCCAGAGTGCTAGGATTACAGGGTGAGCCACGTGGCCTGGCCTTTCTAGTTTTATAATGTGTTTGAATAGGTATTAGAAAATATAAGCACATCAAAACTGTTATTTCATGGCTGCTGTCATTTGAGATGAGGCTAAAAACAGCCAACAGAAAGATACTAGGTAAACAGGAGCACAGTCAAATCAGAAAGAGCAAAAAATCAAGCAAGGGCGCCTGTCTGAGAGTTCCCCTTTGCTCCTTCGGCCTCCATCAAGGCACCTACCTAGAGGGAGGCTGGAAACGGAGACCCGTAGTCACGACGTGGAGAACAACGCAGGGGTAAAGTGCTTGCCTCCAAGGGAGACTTACCCTGGAGAACTGGCATTCTCCGTCCAACCCATCTTGTACATTTGGGGATTTTTTTTCCCCGTACAACTTTCAAACCACTGACTATACAATGACCAGTTTCCCTAGGCTTTAAAGCAACTTACTATCTGGTTAAAAAAAAATAGTACTGAGTAAACAGGAGAGCTGTGGGCGCTAACGCTTTAACCCCTTAATCCCAGACTACCTGCTTTTCTTATAACATCTCTGCCTTCCGCCTGGAACAATGCGGCCTACTTTTACAAAGCCACAGCTTCTCCTCCTTGGCCTTTTAGGACTAGAAATCTATCTTGTAGGAGGGGCCAATCCACGCCCTCCACTGACTGTCCCTGAGCAGGGTGGGAGGACACGGTCCCCTCCAGTGCCCAGAGGAATGTTACTATGGACAGCTTGAAAAGGGGGGCGGGGGTGGAAATATGGACAGAAGAATAAAGCTAGAGTTAGAGGTGGAAAACAATTGAGTAAGAGACTGTTCTGACGTCATAATTCCATGTCATGGAATTCAGTGACTGGATTTCTCTTTTGTGCATTCAAACCAAAACAAAGCTATTAAGGTTGTATGAAGATCTTGGAAAAGGTGAGGCTGAAAAACAAAGTTTTACGTGGGCAGGAGGGCTGGATAGGCGGAGCGCAGAGGATGTTTAGGGCAGAGAAGGACTCCGAAGGATGCTATAATCTGACACTGTGGCGCTCATGGAAGACACAGTGTCTGAACTCACAGAGGTACAGATAGAGTGAACCCTCAGGTAAACCACAGGCACTGGGAGGCAACCCACTGTCAATGTTTTGTTGACTGTAACAGACAACACCCCAGCTCTGGACGCCAATTGTGGGGGAAGCCTGTGTGGGGCGAGAGGTCCCTGGAAACTCTCTGGACTTTCTGCTCATTTTTGCTGTGAACTTACAATTGCTCTAAAAAAACCTGTTTATTAATCAGAAAAAAAATAAACAAAAGAAAAAAATTACTGCTCTTGCAAATCAGTCTTTTTTTTCTTTCCAGAAAAACCCAGCAAATAGGAGACTGTCTTTTCCCTAGGAGCATCTGGTTTACTCAGGCCCAGCTCAGCCTGAAATCTAGAAATTGCCTCTCTCTGCATACACGCACTGTGCTTAAAATCAATTAAAGTCATGCTAACAAGAGCTTATTTTAATTCCAAAAAACACCAGACCCAGCATGTTACACCGAATGGAGCTCATTGATTCTCTCCCTGGTCTGAGAAACATTTTTAAACAGTGCTCCTATTTTATTAGCTTTTCTTTTTCTACCTTGAACTTGATCCTCAGCTTTGTCACTGACTCTATTAAAACAAAAAAGACGCTGGAGTTCAACGCGGGTAGGATGAGGAATAGCCTTTAGTGGGGAGCCAGGAGCCTCTCTGGCCAGAACTTCAAGGGAGTGCAGTGGGCCCGTGGAGGGAGGGACCCCAGCCAGCAGGGCCAGCCTAACCTGCACCAATTATTTCCTCTTTATTTTCAGAAAAGTGCATAAAACAATGAGACAACCTAAGGCCAACCACTCCGCAGGCCAAGACCCTTCCTGCACACTCCCACCCGTTTTCTCTAAATAGGTTCAGATCTCTCCCTTCCTAAAAACACAATAGACACTCTGTAAGTTGACCACCTAAGGGATGGCAACAAACTGGTCAACATACAGAGGTGGTCAACATAAGGAACCAGGCCTATTGTACTAGACATGTGCATGTGGTGCATGTCTGGTCTATGAAAATTAGGTCAACTTAAGGAGGTGGTCAGCTATGGAGGTTCTACTGTGCAGAAACTCCCCTCCGGCCCTCCCTTCCTCCAGTTCTGCTGCCTTCCTCTCCTTGGGTGGGGGGACCCTAAAATAAAGTAAGGGTCTGGCTAGCTCCCCTTCCTCAGCTCTCAACTCATGCCAACAAAGCATGAATTTCTGCCCTGCTCCCCACCACCCTCAAACTATTCCTACAAAGATAACCAATGTCCTGCCTATGAAGAAGCCTAAGGACATACACCCCAGTCTCAGCCCACTCAAATCCCAGCTGCGTTAATAACATCAACACTCCTTTTGCTCCTAAAACTAAGCCCCTCAAGTTCCTCCTCTCCCCTCCTGGCCCTTGTGGTGGCTCTATGACAGGAATGCCTTCTCTGTGCTGCCTCCAAATACTCCATTTTCTGGGGGCCCTCTTCTCTTCCACTATGATTTCTTTCTAAGCAAAATACTCTGCCCAAATGGCTTCAATTATCATCTATAAAATGATGAAATCCCAACTTCAGTCTTCCAGCCCAGACCTTTGCCAAACCTGCGTAACTACCTACTTATCCAACATTTCCACCTGCTTGCCCCATAACCCCCTCAAATCCAGGGTTCAAAAGCAGACCCATCCCAGCCCTGTGCTCCTTCTGTGGGGGCCTCTATTTCAACGTGCAGCGCCATCATCTGCCTTGACATTATGCCAGAAATCACTGACTCTTCCTAAACTTCCAAACTCCGCCTGCACCCCCTGATGAATCTCCATGTCCTATGGGCCCTACCTCCCAAATATCTACCCCTGCCCACCCCGCTATGACCATCCTGGTTGTCAGACGTCATCACCTCTCCCCTGGCTCCGGGGCCTCTGCAATCCATGGTCCACACCTCATCCTCCTCTGCTGACAACCCTTCCACAACTGTCCTGTCTAGAGGGGAGGCGTGAAGCCTTTAAATGGCCTTGGCACTTGCACCATAGGCCCTTCCTCAACACATCAGCTTTCGCTCTCTGACCGCTTCCCTGACACCCTCCAGGATCCAAGCCCACGGACTTGCGTTCTGCTCTGGAATATTCTACTCTTTCCTGTATTGAGCCCTTCGCTCATGCCCAGCTCTCCATCTACCAGGGCTCGCAGTTCAAAACCCTTCCCTTCGGCGCACTCTCTGTACCCCAGGAAGTGAAAGCGAAGAGTACACCAACCATGAGAAACAGCAGTGGAAGAAAAGCACCAAGAAGACAGACAAGTAGGTTTATATCCTTTTATTAACTGCACTTTGCCCTCTCAGACCACATTCTTTAAAAGAAAGTGTAATCCAAGTTCTGCTTAAACCAGAACAGAACACAAATTTCCAAACCATACTATATAACCCTTTGAGAATATTGATTTTCATTTCTGTAGCTGTGAATGAGCAAAAAGACACATGGGTCCCCGATCAAATCCCACAAAATAGAATTAGTGACAAGTCACTGATATTTCCTGATACAGAATATGCTATGTACTAATATTAATAGAATTAAGCTAAGACAGTAAGAAGAGGATGGTAGGACGTAACAACATCAAGAAAAGCCCAAGGTAGACACCGAGACAGACAGACAAGGACTCAGGCCATTCTCCAGCCCTCTCTTCTGTAGGAGGATGTTTACTTTATTGGACCAAATTCTGTTAAGGAAATAAAAACAGGAGGCCAACTTTTATGCCCTGGGTTGACATTTATTCCCTTGGTATTTTGAAACAGTATGCCTAGCGTTCCTTCTATTCTATTCTCTAAACCCAAATTATAACACTGACCCTCCCCAAGTTGAAGTTTCCTGCCTAAAATGTCTCAATTTTGCACTGTCCACCCTACACTTTGAGCAGGTATTACATATTAGATGACTCTGTACTTTACAAAAGGGTTTCTCTGCATTGTCTTTCTGTGGGGTTGGAGGCTGAGCCACACAAGGGAAGAGGAACCATGAGGTTGGGGGGAAAGGAAAGACAAGTAAATATGAGTCGGCTTGAGGTCGACGGCAGAGCATCTGCACAGACCCGACACACCGAAGAGGCCGACAGTCCCGGCTCCCGTCTCTCCCTCACCAGCCAGACCCACTCTCCACCAGGTCAGCACTGCCACCAGTATCCACACAGTTAACTCATCTGCTTGCTTCTTTGGGGTACATGTGATTCCCATTGTACACTAGGAAATCAAACAAGGCAGAACAAATTAAATTCGGAACTTATGCAACTTGACTCTTCAGGGCACACCACAGTAAGCATACAACAAAGATTCAAGAAGTGGTGTGGATTTTTTTCTTTCTGTGCTATTGAGAATTTTTTATTTCTAACTTTTTCTTTCTTCTTTTATTTTGAAACAAGAATTTCACTCTGTTGCCCCAGGCTGGAGTACTGTGGCCTCAAACTCCTGGGCTCAAGCAATCCTCCTTCCTCAGCCTCCTGAGTAGCTGGAACTACAGTGCATCTGCCACAATGTCCGGCTCATTTTTCTATTAGATAGGGTCTCAAATTTTGTTCAGGCTGGTCTTAAACTCCTGAGCTCAAGCAATCCTCCTGTCTTGGCTTCCCAGAGTGCTAGGAGCACAGGTGTGAGCCATCTCATCCCACCTTCTAACCTTTTATTTCTAATCCAGCCATGGAATTAGTTCTCATATTTTCAAGAGAGTGAAAAAAAATCAGGCCCTTTCTGTTCAAGACAAAGTGGGCAAAGATTATAAATTACCCTTAAAATGTTACTATAAAGTATTTTTAGTCATTTCTACAAATACTGTTGAGCACCTAATATGGGCCAAGCACTGTGGCAGGCGCGAGTAACAGAGCAACAAGCAACAGGAGTGACATCCCTGTCTCCGAGGGACAGACTCTACATAAAGGGCAGAATGAATAAAATCAAAAAATACTCTGATTACAGCAAATAAAAAATAAAATGACCTTAAATCAATTAGAAAATTTCAACTACAAGTTGAAATACATTAAGTCAAATACATATATATTATTATACATTAAGTCAAACATTGTAAATAACAGACATATGTAGACATAAAATTAAAACATATAAAGCCTAACCAAAGGTGGTAACAGACAGCATATAGCATATATTAAAGTATGTTTTATTTTAATAGCCTGACCTAGTATCAAAATCTGCATCAAGAAAACAATGAGAACTATAAAACAGAATTTCCCTTAGTGCATTTAAACTTTGATCTAATGTGTAAATGTGATTTGCAGACATTTTTGCCAGCATGGAATCACAGGTTCTTAGGGTCGAAAGGGATTTGAAATGTCACCTGACCAGGTATTCCTGGATCCTAGCTGTCCTATTCAGAAGAGCTCCTTCTGAATTGGTTTGGTGACGTGGCCTAATTGACATCCCAATGGCAAAGTCAGGATACAGTTTAGCTGTGACCACAGCTCTGTGCTGATCTCTTTTTCCATATGGATGAAGCGTTTCACAGAAAAGTTTTCACTATGTTATGGTTTCTTTCGATTCCATCAATAACACCTTGGCTGCTTTCTTTTATAGGAGTAGGGGAGAAAGGCACAGACTTCCACACAGATCTATTCAGAGAGAAGCAATGTGGGGAAAGCGTGTTATCTGAGAGAAGAAAGACCTCAGTCCTGGAGCTTTTGGGTGGTGTGGGAGAACGGCCCAGAATGGGGATGGACTGAATAGGCGTGATGTGATCACACTGCAAAGGGGAGATATAACCTAGCACGTGGGGAGGCTGGGGAACTTGGTCAACCAGGAGGGAGAGGCTACAGTCAGGATCAACTCCTGACTCTAGACCAGATTCTGCTACTCAACCTCTCTGGGCCTCCATCTCTTCATTTGCAATGTCTGTTCTACCTGCCAACAGGCTCAGGAGGGCAGGTGTTACCGGCTGCGTTCTTAGGAAACCATTGTGCCTGGTGTGGTGGTATGTGCCTGTAGTCCAAGCAACTTGGGAGGCTGAGACAGGGCGAATCGCCAGTTTAAGCCTAGTGTTTTTTGCAAAAGAGCAAGAAAGAAAAACAAAACAAAACTGTGTGGACACCCATTTGACCCAGCCTTTCACTACTATGTGAACTAGGAAAACTAAATCTAATGTGGCTCACACAACAGCAACCACCTGATTGATCCAGAAGGGCAGACGCAGCTGGACTTATGCACGGGCTCATCTGTGATTATGTTAGCACCAGTGGTCAGTGCACGTGGCCTGCTTTTGTGGGGGTGGGACCCAAGATATGGGGAAAAAGATGACTCATTAAGAGGAGGGGTCCTGGATCTAGAGTAGCGGCTAAGACACTCCGTCTCTTTCAGTGATAGTTTCGTTAGTTTTCCCGTCTTTCCCACTTGAAATGTCAAGTCCATGAGAAACAAGACCTTCTCCATCTTGTTCCTTATTGGGTTTTGAGTGACCAGCACATAGAAGGTAGTCAATAAGTATTTGCTGAATGAATGAACAAGTGAAAGACCCTGGATCCAGTCCTGGGTCTGCCATTTACTACCTCCCAGGGCAGCTTACGTCCTCCCATCGGCGTATGAGATCGTTTCGAGGATTACACAGAGTAGTGCACCCTGAGTCTTTATAACAACACGTCACACATACGGGTTAGCTATTGGCTTGACTGCGGGAACAAATTCAGGAATGAGGTGTGTAGCCTTGTTACCCAGCAATGCAGCAAAGGCTACTAATCTAAATGCAATTCATACTTATGACATAGATAGTATCTACAGACTTCACTTCTAAACAAGTTAATACAAATGAAGACTGAAATGTGAATTATTTGATGATTCACGTCAATTGAGCAAGTACTATTTTTCAGTCCAGTAGGAAAAGGGGGTTAAGAGAATGACATAATCGCTCTCAAATGAGCATTTTATTAAAAAGACAACCACTATTCTCTGCAATACATTGCCAGAAAGTTTTATATTCTTTATTGTATTTAGATGAAATCTTTTCTGGGTAAGTGGCCATGAAAAAACTTTTAAAGCTACTATTCTGCAACCTGTTGATATTTAAAAGGAAAATAAAAAAGAAAACAAGAAATAAAAAGGTATTATTTAAAAAACCAACCGAGCAATCCATCATCTGGCTGTATGTATTGGTTTATAGTGGCTAAAGCTTAAAAGATCATAGTTCTACATTCTAGATATTTAAGATATTTATTAAAATAAATTCAGAGAGGCTCGGCTCCTGTAGCTCAAGCGGCTAAGGCGCCAGCCACATACACCTAAGGTGGCGGGTTCGAATCCCCAGCCCGGGCCCGCCAAACAACAATGATGGCTGCAACCAAAAAATGGCCAGGCGTTGTGGCGGGCACCTGTGGTTCTAGCTACTTGGGAGGCT